>JAQGCP010001953.1:0-11284 GCA_034699885.1 Acrobeloides thornei | reverse complement strand
AACTAAAGTTCATTTAAATCTACAATTCCCAGGCTTCCAAATGAGCTATTAACTTTATGAATTGAATGTGTGTTTTTAGATACGTAGCCAAACTCGATAAAACTCGACCCAAACTCGATACATCCCTGTTGTGTAGTAACTCCCAAAGTTTAATTTTTTGGTAAAATTAATAATAATTTGACCTTATCTAAAATTGAATGAACTTTGATTGATTTTTTTATATTGTAAAAACTCAATTTTCGTACTAGGCCAAATATTTTTAGCGTAAAAATACTCATAATGACTAATAGACTGAATCATTTTTTGCCCAAACATATTTGTCCCCATGACTCTGTTACGCATAATATTTGCACAATTGTTTATGTTCCGGCTATGGTCCGACAACTTTTTTTTGTCGTACAAGTCGATGATTGCGGACTTGTTCGAAATTGGATTTTTAAAAGCCTCTTTCTTTTTTTCTATGTGTAAACATCGCCTAATTCGAGTCGGAATGGAAAAAAAGACAAAAAGTTTCCGCTTGTGGGATAGCCTTAATTCTGCGGCCGTTCACTACTCCAACACAAACATATTCATTCCCATTCTCTGACCGACTGACCAATTGGACGACCTTCAATCTTCTTATCCTCTCATAGTGGTTTGTTCAGCTTCGTTCAGCCCGGGTTTCGGGTCAGACTCGTGCGGGACGTCCCGGACGTGCGCGTTATATGCCCGTCTAGAAATGAAAGATAAAGACGCGATGCGTTGTATTCTCCTGTCTTTGCTCACGGCGAACAAAAAAAGTTGCACATTGACTTAAAATCTTCTGCGTTGTTTTCGTGGATGGCGAACGTGGTCGAAGTTTAAAAATGTCTGTTGGAAAAGAGTTTTTTTGGTTGCTCCATTTTTGCAAAGAGATTTGTCTGGTGCAAGATAAGGATAGTAGAGATCTATTCTTGTTTAAAATTAGAACAGTATAAATTCGAAAATCTTCTGCGTTTTCCATTGAATCAGGGAAAATGTATTGCAACGAAAAGTGAATGTCGTAAAATTCAAAAAATACGATGTTCAGGATAATTTTGGTGTCATTTTATTCGTCTCTTTTATGCAAATTTAGTCTCGAATTTTTGAGACATCGCCTCTGCAAATTCTAACTATGTTCCGATTTTTGCAGATACTCTTTTCATTTTTTTTTCATGATTATAAAAATTTTTTGACGTCATTCTTGCCATTTTTTGTATTTTGCACTTATCAACTATAAAACAATAAATTTGCATCTTCTCAATGTTAAGAATACAGAATACTTAAGATTTTTTATTTCAAACATAATTGCTCTCCGACGTTTATTAGTTTATTGTCTTTGTTATCTTGCCCGCTATAGAGTCCACACTTCAAGGTGGAGTTTAGCATTCCACATTAATTGTTGCCAAAGGTCGGAAGGTAATACCATTTTTTCCATGAGATCGAAGAGCCACATTGAAAAATACAAAAGGCGCCCGTTTGGTTATCAGTGTGGGACGACGAGAAGACATGGAAGGAACTCCCCAGGCAGTAAAAAATTTTTCAATATAAAGACGAAGGATACCTTATCAAAATGTTTGAGTGGATGGTTACTCAAAGTACTTTTTTCTTTTGACTTATGATGATAATTTTAAAAAATAAAAATATGACGAACTTGTTTTTCTCATTTCGAAATGAATTGTTTTGTCATGTTAGCAATTTTAACTCCTTCAGCTTAACGCCCACCTCTAATTTCTCAGCATTGTATTTTCGCTTCATAAACACAGTTTTCATCAATCTCTACTCTCTCCTGAACTACCAAACTTGATTGATTTTTTAACAAGGTAGTCTTCAGCGACACATCTAAAAAAGCCGCACCCGTCGACTATCGTAGCGCTTCTTCCCAAAGTGCTTCCGTCGCCTCGTTTCATTTCATGTTAGATCTCCTCATGTGAAGACAGTTTCTCGACCAGTATCAGTGTGGGATGACGATCAGTGTGGGAGTAATACGATAATTCAAATACCTAAGCTAGGAAAATAAAGTGATAAAAAACAGGGAGTCAAAGTTCTCCAGAACAGTTTCTCCCAGCCAACCAAAAAGAAAATTGCCCCAATTTTTGCCCTAAAGTTGGAGGAATTGTTCAGGGAACCAGTGGGCTATTGGGAAGCAATTGCCCCAGTAGGAAAAATGACCCCTCATGGAAAATTGACCCCAGGATAATTGTTTCAGGTGTTCGCTGGGGACAACTGTTCTGGGGAGAAACTGTTGAATCGCGTAAAAAAAACTAACCTCGGAGGAGCATGAATTTAGACTTCTTCGAGTTCAGTGACAGGCAGATTTCTTCGTATTTCTTTGAGAGCAGTTCCATATCTTCATGAAGTTGGGCTTGAGCTTGGTCATCCACCAATAGCTTATGCGAGATCGTCTGCGTAGATCAAAATTTACTAAAAAATTAAGTACAAATTAAACGTAGGTGTTAAACTGAAGAGTCAACAATATTTTTTTCCCAAGCTCGACATTTCTTATTCGCAAAAGTGCATTGTAAAAAAAATTTGTGGGAGCTTGTCGCGTGTATGATGTTTTTTCATTCTCAGTTGATAAATAAGTTTCTTCTCTCTCGTGTCATAACCTCATTTACATAGCTTTTTGATGCGGATTAAATTCTCTTACATGTGATAAAAGATTTCGAGAAAGTTCGCATGACTTTTTTCGGTTTGTGGACTATATAATCGATGCGGGAAAATCCCTCCCCGAATCCTAGCGTTGACAACAATGTTCAGTAGCAAATTGTTATTCATATATACAGAATTGATTAGGAGTGTACGTATTCCATATATTTTTGTACGTAGAACCTGGAGACGGAATTCGGCGCTCGGTCTCAATTCCGTGCATTGCAGATTTTACATACGGGGGTATTTTACGTGTACGTGAAATTTACATGCACCTAAAAATTATTTTGTGAGCCCCAGGGGTGGCAAGTCTGCTGATTTTTCAGAAAAGTGGTGATTTTGAGATGTCAATTCTGGTAAACATCTGATTTTTCAGTGATCAAATCTGATTTTTGAGATGCGAAATTTTGTTTACAGCGGGAGGCAAAAGTTCTGACCTAGGCGGACAAAAAGTCTTTTCAAACATTTCAAAAACGTGTTTTTTCTCGACAATTCTGCACAAGAAAACACCTTTTCAACGCTTTTGACATTTTTTTGCAAAAAATTGCTCGAAAATTTGCAAAAATACAGTTTTTTAAACATCCTGTAGAACATTTCTTTATCAAATTTGCAAAGTTTTTCGTGTTTGTGCTCATTTTTCGTTTGATAAGAAAATGCCAAAGATTTGCATCAAAAAATCATGTGCAAAAATATACATTTTATGTTCTTGGTTTCGTGTGTGTGTGTGTTGTCGAATGTTCATTTTTCGCATTTTTCCCTTGAATAAGGGTCAGGGAAGCATTTACAGGGTTCGGGAATGAGCGCAATCGAATTTTCGCAAGCAACATTCTTACAGTTCCTGGTGGGTCATTTGGTTGACTTTGAATTCGTTTATCCAATGGTTGATCAATTCTTACACCTTCCATGCATGCCTGACCGATGTTAGGGGGGGGGGGGTGTTTTTTCGTCTTTTTTCATTTCTTGCCTAACCCTGTAGGTATTTTTGAAAATTAAATTTTGAACAGATTTGCTGATTAAAACGAAATTTTTCAAATTTCAAAAAAAATTAAGAAAAAGTATTATGCATGTTAAAAGTTAATCAATCAAAGTTGAACATGATATTGACAGTTGATCTTTTACTTCATCTCTTGTCTCTTTTTTTGTTAACTTCTGATCAAAAATACAAAATTTTCCAAAACTCCATTCTTGTGATCTTTACCCGAAAGTTTCAATTTACAACAAGCCCTTTCGAACTTTCGCTCCCACCTTTTAAAATGTGGTTATTGAATCTCCAAAACTTTCCATCAATTCTGACCATTCACATCACGTCATTCTAAAAAACTATTGAAATCTATTTTTATCCAAATTGAGCACAGGCCCATACATTGATAAGACAGGTTTTATTGAACGTTTTATTAAGTCAGTCTATGTTTTGTTACAACTTGTTTATAATTGAACTTCGTTTTTTCCCCCATCGAGATTCATGATCTTCTCACCAAGATTCGTTTCTGTTGACCATTTTTTATTCAGAGGGCATATAAAAGTTGGACACGGGGATAGGGCGTCAAGAGACCGCAAAAAATCAAAATCAGTCGCATTCCATGCACTCTCGACGTGGCGTGCTCTTTTTTTAATCTGGCGCCAAGCCACTTCTCAGTTTGCTGATCATTGTCACGCTGCTCATCTTTGACGGTTTCTTTTTCCTTCTCATTTCGAGTCATTTGTGAGTTCGAGAAAATGTGAGGCGGTGGGAAACTTGGCATGCTTTTATTTTTTTCGAATTTTTTTGAGCTTTTGTTTTGGAAGGGCGAGGAAAATTTGGAAGATTTCGAAAATGTTTCACTGATTCATCACCTCATTCTTGCGTCAATAAGAAAAAACGGAGGTCTATTTTTAAGGCTATCTATCTTGTAATACACATTTGTTGAAAACATTTAAAAGTGAATCATTTTCGTAATTTTAAGCCAGTTTATTTTTTAAATTTTTCTAGAAATGCGATTTTTTTCAGACTTCTTATTGATGAATTTTTATTTATTTTTTTCATAAATGAATATGATAGAGATCTTTTTCTACATCAGAAATTAGCGGAACTTGTATTTTCTTTGTTTTTGTAGCTAAAATTTCTTGCACAGCTTCTTTGGAAACTCATAAATGAGTCACACATCTATACGATTTTTAAAATTTCTTAAAATTTTTTTGATCTCTTATCATTCTGGGCCCGAGGTCAGTCTAGCCATGGCCAACATTAATTCATTTGGTGTGTCTGCAGACGTTTTTACATGCAGACGGACATAAATTGTTCCTCTGCCCTTGATTCATTTTTTCTTCCACTTTTTATTGATTTTATTCATCCGTGTACCGCGGGTTTTTGTGCATAACTTTGAGTCTATATTAATTTTTTTAGAACCAAGTTAGCGCCCTATATAATTTTGCTATCTAAAATGGAACTTCGATTTGATGAATCCAGCTCAGATGAATATCAAAGCCAATCGGAAGTGTTGACGGAAAATTCGAATTGGCCTCCACAGCCGTTGAGAAACTCAAATAACAATAGTGCTGGTGGAAAAGTTCGACAAAAGCGAGATTTTCATTTTCAAGTGAGTTTTAAATTTTTTAAGGGGGTTCATTTTGCGACCATGAACCTCAATACAAGTCCAGATTTCGCAAATCTCAAATTTGTGCTTTGCCTCCATCTTTTCCCACACAACAAACTCTTTGCAACTCTGTTTTAGACACACCTATCAATCATTATTAATGTCAAAAATTTGTTGAGCTACACTCTATTTTCATCCCCATCCACCTCTTCTAAGAAATGACAGATTTTTTTTTGTTTGCACAAATCCCATTTTTTTAAATTTTTTTACTTGTTTATGCTTATAACACAAAAAATTCCTCAGCGAATTAATTAAATTCTCGAAATTTTCTGAGTGGATTAGCTAATTCCGTTCCTGCGTGTCGCCTCTAAGATAAACAATGATGGTGACTGGATGTCGCCTCGGCTTCCTGTATAGACAGTTTTTCTTTTCGATCTGTGGCGCCGCTCGGGTACAATAAACACAAAAACTAAAGACCTGCAAAAAGTTTGACGTATGAACCTTCTCTCTATCCAACCTCGAAACCTCACACAGATCTCATGACAACTTTTTTGCAAATAAACAATATTTTTCAGGTGATTCAAATCCGCCAAGGACCGAAGTGGTTCATTTGGCCGTCGAACAAGGATGAATCACAAGAAGCACCAAAGAAGAATGGCTCGAACCAGGAGAATGACGAGATTCAGCCAATGGAGCAGACGAAAAATGAACAATCGGCACAAACCATGGTCGAAAATTCGGCTAATACCAGTGCCGCAGCGCAGATTCAGCCATGCCCGGCCACGGTCTCCAACATTCCAAACAACTCGTTGCAAATGCGAAGGACGAATCGTTTTTCGAGCCGTAGAAAGTTTCAAGTGCAGCCGGTGGTTGAGTCGATTGCGATTGAAGGTGAAATGACTCGTGTAACCTCAACCAAACAACAATTACCAAATGCTCCATTGTCCGAGCCCACAACTCGTCGTCTTTCATGCAAAACACCCAAATCCTCAAAATGTGAGCCCAATCAAAACTCAACAACAACAACACCCGACTCGTACTGTTCAAACTCCGCACCATCCCAGACTTTCAAAATTCTTTCCATCTCTAAAAAATGGGAATCCGACGATGAGGACGAGCTGTTGGAATGCTCGTGCCGCAAAATGTCGCTCTCATTGGACGACGACTGCCCAGTTGGTCATCGGCGTCATATTGTTGCGGCCTCAGGTGTGCACTTGATTCTCACACCGCCACCAGAATCTAGTGCCAATGGATTTAATATGTAAAAAGTAGTTGTATATTTTTCAAAAATTTCTCTTACGTTCCTTTCTCTTTTTGCCATACCTATGTCTTCCATATTTGTTGAAAGCTATTTTCATACGGGTTTTCTGCGTTTCACACATTGATTCAGGGAAAATGTATTGAAGCAAAAGCCAGATATAAAATTTAAAAAATACGTTTTAAAATTTTAAACGCTTTTCGCTTTGTTACATTTTCATTTTCCCTGATTCAAGCGCAGAAGGTTTTCGAGTATAAAACTCGTCATTTGGAGAGATTTTTTAAACTTATTTGCTCAGAATTCTATTCTTTCAATTTTAAACCCGAGTTTTGTATAAAATTCCTGGGTTCCTTTGGTTGTTGAAAAAAAAATCTTTTTGAAAAATTCCATGCTCGGGTATATTTCTTTTTCGCTCAAAAACTTATGATATGTTTGTCTTCCTAACAAGCGGCTTTTTCTACCACTTCAAAGTATGTAAAATGATGTGATTTTCGTGTGGAAAACGTTTTTTCCCTTTGTACACTTGTACGAGGCGTGAAACACGAAAACTTGAAAGCCATCTTTTCTTTACCAGCCGAGAAAAAGCCGATCAAAAACATTTTTCTTCCTTTTTTTCTTATACTGCAAATAGTGATGCTCAGAAAATTTTCGCCGTCATATGGACATATGTGTAATACCAAAAGTGCTTTTTGCTTTGGCGCTATTTTTATTTTGCAAGAACGATCCGAGGGAAATTGTTGAAAAGTAGTGAGAATTTTTTGAATACAAATTTTCCTCAGATTCAACTTTTTTTTTAATGCTCAATTTAAATTATATCATTATTTAACGTTTCGAACGTTGTATTTGCCGGTTATGTATGATGAACATATGCATATATTTGTGTATTTTTCAATAAAGTTTTTATAGATATTTATATCACGCAGGATTACGGGATGTACAAGTTTTCAAAAAGCGACAATCCATGCCATTGGCCGGAAATATGCGAATTTTGAGCACGAAAATCTTTTTTGTTCATTGTAACAAATGGGACAAATTTGTCAATATGAACCCTTCCCCCCGTAAGACTAGGCCTAAAAGAAAAACTATTTTTTAAATTTTTAATGGGTCTGAAAAATTCTCTTGAATGTTTATTCCTATTGCGATTTTTCAATTTTCAAAAAATTTGCTCCATAAACTTTAAAAATAGAATCGAATTTTTTGATTTAATAGCGAACATTTTGTTTTCCACAAAAAAACTCACAGCCATTTTTCCATCTGGTCAATTTGTTGAATGATAAATGTGGATTGCCGCTGGCTACCACAATCTATACGATTTTCTCTTTCTTTTTTTATTTTGCAAAGAAAAATGAATGACGTTCATTTTCTCTAGGCGTTAAGGAATTGTTGTCCAAAAAATGCTCCAATTCCAAAATTATCTCCCAACTCGACTAAAAATAGCCACGAGACGTTTCGTGCCAATCACCCGAAATTGAAAAATGGACCAACGATGGAAAAAAAAGATTCGAAGTCCATTTAATACCACACACGAACTAGGGCTTTCAACGGGTCAAAGTTTTTCGTCTTGTGATAAATTACTAGACGATACTATTCTAAACGATGTTTTCAAATGATAAGCTTCCTATTAGCGCCTCGGTGTTTACCTCCGGCTCACGTGTTGTCATAAGTCATGCGACAATCGGCACGAGAAAACGAATGGCCGTTTTTTCTACTACTATGCAAATACACGAAAAGCATTCATCGAAAATTTTATAGCTAGTATAATCTTCGATCAATTTTCTTTAAGTATAAACAAGTATGAACAGATAAGGGAATTTGGCGTCGTGCCAACTAATAAAAATTTTATGTGGATTTGAAGAAAGTTAGAAGAAGAAATAATGTAGTTTGATGCAAATCATTTTTACAGGACATTTAATGAATCTGTTTAACAAACAAGATGAATGAGAAAAAGATGATTGCGTGCAAGTTATAACGAACAGGGTTTTCGCGCTAATATACAGACACATTCAAAAGTTCTTGTTGCAGTGCCTTCTTTTTACATGTTTGAATGGTATACTTGTATGATTTTTGGTGCTGGGGTTTTTCTATTCGGGGGACACGAATTTGAAAAATCGATGCAAAAATCAATTTTTTCGCAAAAAATTTGGTGTATTACAACGAAAACATGAACGCAAATTCAAATTTTTTTTGTAGAAAAATGTTTGCTGGTCCTCCCAAAAAATGGTGCAGCTTCAAAAATTCACAGCAGTTTAAAATTCCCAAGAATTGAACCTGCACCATTTTGTAAAACCCGGTTAGAATTTTTCTAACCGGGTTTGAAATTCGCATATTTTTCAATTTTTAGGAGGTAACCCCCTAATTTTTAAATTTTTATAAAAAATCGAAAAATTAATCAAAAATTGAAAAATTCGTCAAAAATTGAAAAAATTCGTCAAAATTGAAAATATTTGTCAAATATAAAAAAATTCGTCAAAAATTGAAAAAATTCGTCAAAGATTGAGAAATTCATCAAAAATTGAAAAAATTCGTCAAATATAAAAAAATTTCGTCAAACATCGAAAAAATTCGTCAACTATTAAAAAAAATTGAAAAAATTTGTCAAAGATTGAGAAATTCATCAAAAATTTAAAAATTTGTCAAAAGTTGAAAAAATTCGTCAAATATAAAAAAATTTCGTCAAAAATTAAAAAAAATTGAAAAAATTCGTCAAAATTGAAAATTTCGTCAAAAATTGAGAAATTCATCAAAAATTGAAAATTTCATCAAAAATCGAAAAAATTCGTCAAAAATAAAAAAATTCGTCAAAATTGAAAAATTCGTCAAAAATTAAGAAATTCATCAAAAATTCGCCAAAATTGAAAAATTTGTTAAAAACTCTTATCGTTCCATTATTGTGTATGCCGAAAATTCGTCCCTGAATCAATCAAAGTTGTGTATTGACGCGAAAATTCAAATTTGTTGATAATTTCCGTAAGTCGATGAAAAACGAAAAAATTTTAAAATTTTCGCGACAATACACAATTTTGGATTGATTCAGAGACGAATTTTCACTGCGTTCATGTTTTCGTTGTAATACACAGATTTTTTCAAAAATCGCTAACTTCAAACGCGATTTTCTCGGCAATGATAACGATTCAGAGCATGCCGTAAAAACAAAAAATGCTCCATTTTTCATGAACTTTCCGAATATATAACCTTTTCATCGTGTTTTTTTTCCGACCGAACTGGTCGTTTAAAATATCGAACCTTTAGTATGCTCGTTCAGAGTTCAAAAACGTCAAACCGTCTTGAAAACAACTTTTTTACTTTCTCAAATTGATAAATTACCAAAAAGAAATGATCGAGATCTATGCACTTCTCAATATTTTCTATGTGCCATTTGTTCGCTAGCGTCATGCTCGATTTAGAGGAATCCCTCGTAAAAAACTCCACAGATGAAGCATGAATGGATGGATGATGGCCAAGGTGAACGAAAAACTAAGGGATGGGTTCCCCAAACCAACTGTCCTGGTGTTTGACTAATTGCTTTGGTATTTTTGCCTATGACTCTGATGAGTGTGTGTGTGACTCTTGAGATTTCTTGGAAGAAAAAAATAACTAAAATGTAAACAAGTCTATGTTTAGATTTGTATAGATTTTTTTACATAACAGGAGAAGACTCCTTCAAATTTCCGGTATTTTCTGTTACTTGAAGCTATTCTGAGTAACATTCAAAAAAATTTTTTGAAAAAAATGATTAAATTATAAGCAAAATTAAAAAACACTTTTTTATCGTGAACTTGACTCAATGGTAGTGCTCCAAGATTGAGTATAAGGGTCTCGGGTTCGAATCCCACTTGAGTCGATTTGATTTTGCAGAAGGCTGGTATATTCCATGGTTAGATAATTTTTTCGAGAAAAAGTTGTCTAACCATGGATACAAGTTTTTTTCGCAGGCAAAATCAAATCGACGCAGGTGGGATTCGAACCCGAGACCTTTAGACTCGAAGTCTTAGAGCACTACCACTGAGCCAAGTTCACTATAAAAATCGGATTTTTAATTTTGCTTATAATTTTTAAACTTTTTTCAAAAAATTTTTTTGAATGTTGCTCAAGGTATTTTCTGATTTCGAAAATTAAAAAAAATGTCCATTCTTATCAACAAGCAAGGATACCCTCCTCTATTTCCATTGTCTCAACTCAGTTTTTCAAACGATTTTTTGTGTATCATTTTGAAAATAATTTATAAGCTATTAACACGCAGCAAAAACAGTCTATCACTAGTCGCCGAAAAGATTCGGGTGTGTTGTTTGGTATTCCCGATAGCATTGCTTGATGACTTCGATCACTGGCAGACAACCCAAATAGCTGAAAACATTGCCCGGCTTTTCCGACCGGCAAAACAGCATGCACTGTCCGCCGTTGAAGAAGTGCACGTTCGAGCGTTGGCAGCATGCGGTATGGTCGACTTGGGTTGAGGCGCAATCGAAAGCTTGCCCGAGTTGTGGTCCGGGACATTGGTTCGTTAGGAAAGCAGACACTAGCTGTAAAAAAATATTTAAAAAATTTGAAAAAATTGCAAAAATCCTCAAAAATGGCAAAATCCGATTTTTATGACCCATCCTGTTTTTACAGTAAATTCTGAATCGCTAACGGCTTCGAGATAATCGTGTTTGAAGTTTACGATTTTTGAAATTTCTGTGTATTACAACGATGCAGGGTTTTCGTTTCAATATACACAAAAATTCAAAAACTTAAACTTATTTTGCATTTTTGATCGAAGAAAATAATTTTTTACGCAAACTTCAATTAGCAAAGTTGTTCAGCATAA
>JAQGCP010001952.1:0-11285 GCA_034699885.1 Acrobeloides thornei | reverse complement strand
CCGGTGGGTCATGTGGTCCCACGTGGCCAAAAAAACTTGACCCACCCGTGGGTCATGTTGTCGTCAACGTGTTAAACTTACAGACTTCACAACATCAGTCACATTATCCGTGATATCCGACAAATCTGGTGAACTATTAATAATACACGGTGATCCAGATGAATATACAATGAAATAAAGTTTGATATCTCGGCATAGGAACAGATTTTTATATGCGTTGTTTTGCAAGTTACTAATCCACGTGGCCGACTTTATCTTTAAAATATTTTCATAATTTTTGAATAAGTTTGTGTATTGAAGCGAAAACCTGAATTTTTTCCTTAAAGGGGTAAGAATCAGGGACTAATCTCCGAAAATTTTTTTGCCAAAACAGCCTATATAGGGATAAAATCATGCATCGATTGCGCGCATTCCCGAACCTTGAAAACGCTTTCCTGACCCTGATTCAGGGAAATTAGTACATGTTGAATTTTCGCTTCAATACACACTCTTATTTCCCTGAATCAGGGTCAAGGAAGCATCTTCACGCTTCGGGAGTGCGCGCAATCGATTTTTCGCATGATTTTACCCTATATAGGCTGTTTTGGCAAAAATTTTTTTTTGAGAGATTAGTCCCTAATTCTTATCCCTCTTTAACTTTTCGGAACTAGTATCGATTAGGTGAACGTGAAATTTTACGAAAAATATTTTTTCATCATCTGGAATTAACCCCTCTAGGGATAATTTTATGCGGAGAATCCGCATTTCACATTTCCGAGACCTGAAAAATCTTTCCCCGAATCAAGAAAAGGCTTTTTTATATGACGTATAGCATATAAATCTTGTCAAAAATGTGACCCTAAATAGCTTTTTCTTGATTCGGAGAAAGTTTTTCAGGTCTTGGAAATGTGAAATTCGGATTCCTCGCATAAAATTATCCCTAAAGGGGTCAACTCCAAATTATGAAAAAACATTTTTTTCGAAAAATTTAATTTCAGTGGGATACCTAGTCGATACCAACTTTTCTATTCCCTTCTTTCAGGGTCTTGATTTAAACAATGCCTCGAATAGCTCCGGTGCCTTATTTGCATGGAATTTAGCGGAAAGAGAAGCCTATCAACTAGAACTCGTCTCGAAGAAACCTCCAAAAAATTTCAATCCTCATGGTATATCTATCTATGGCCGTAGTCTAATGGCTGTCAACATTCGAGATGAACAATTTGATAGCATAGAGATTTTTCGTTTACCTACAAATTATCCATATCGCCGGATAAAGCATATTAAAACTGTAGAAAACCCTTTAATGACGGGGTAGGCTAAAATATGTTATAGTAACAGAAATTGATTTTTTGGAGCTACTACACAATAAGGGGAGGGGCCATTCACGTGAAAAAATTTTCGAAAACACTTCTAGGAATAAAAACATGTGGGGAATCCGAATTTGGCATTTTCGAAGCGAAAAAATGCTTCCCTGATTCAGGAAAGGCTAGTGTATTGAAGCAAAAATCATATTTTTACGACTTTTCGCTTCAATGCACAGGCCTTCCCTGAATCAGGCAAGCGTTTTTTCGCTTCGAAAATGTCAAATTCGGGATTATCCGCATGTTTTTACCCCTAGAAGTGTTATTTCCAAAAAAATTTTTTTCACGTGGGTGCCCCTCCCCTATGTGTAGTAGCTCCGATTTTTTATAGCTTACGAGATGTTGTTGCAGTGAGTGAAAATCAATTTTATGCAACGAATAGGCATTATTTTCGAGGAAAAACGATGAAAAAATTCGAATTTTTGACAAACCTTCGACTTGGGAGTGTTATTTTTTATGATGGTCATAAAATACACTTGGTGTTGACAAGAATTGCCACTCCAACTGGAATCGTTTTTGACCATAAGAAAAAGTAATCTTTTCCTAGGGATGCACACATAAGTTAAAAAAAGTGTGACAATCCTGGTCACCGACCAGAAGAAATATACGAATTTTGGGTACGATCATAAATTGTTCATAGTGAAAATAGTGAAAAATTTGCCTTGGGGGTGATAAATTTGTCATTATGAAAAATTTATGTTTGTGCCTAAAATTTCCATATTTCTGGCTGGTGAAAAGGATTGTGTGACTTTTGTGTATCCCTAATCGAACAAAAGAATTTTTAGACATCTCTATGTGGCGTCATATACGGATGAGAAAATTCTAATCTACGATGCAAATGGTACAGAACTCACAAAAATCAATGTAAAACTTGTACTTAAAAAATCAGTGTGAAGAAACAAGTTTTCGTGTTAATATACAGACTTTTTCAAAAATGGGGGGTTTTTCAATTAATTTTAAACGCCGATATTTGGCTATAGATTTTTGACGAAATTTTCGAGGGTTTTTCTAGTCGAGGAATCGATTGCGCGCACTATCGAAACATGAAAATGTTTATCTGACCCTGATTCAGGGAATACAAGGTTTTTGAAACACTATATCCCTCGTAGGGTACCTTTCCGTGGTCAAAATCAAAAAATTCCTTCAGATTTGTGTTCCCCATGTCGAACAATCCCCTGCCACCAAATTTCAGCCAATTTGGAGAACTTTTTGAAAATTCAAGTTTTTGGTCCCAAGACTCATGTTTTCGTGTCAATATCCAGTTCAAAAAAGTTTGTGTATTACAACGAAAACATGTACACAAGGCCAAACACTCGATTTTTCAAAAAGTTCTCTCGAAATTGGCCGAAATTCGGTGTCAGGGGGTTTTTCGACATGGGGAACACGAATCTGAAGGACTTTTTGGGTGAAGGTAAATCTGATTTTTGAAGTCAGATTTGCTGATTTTGAAAAAGTTTTCTTGGCATCCCTGGGGTAACCCCCTAATTTTTATAAAAATTTTTGCAGCCCCGAGGGGATACGTGAAATTTTTATTTTTAAGTAGTTGACTTTTAGGAAATACAGTTGGGTGCAGCTCCATATTTTTTAATCTATGAACAATCAACATTGACGTTTTATGTCGCAGCACATCCAGTAAAAATGAGATATTTTTTCTACGAAAATTCTCCAGACCACTTTATGTGCCCGACTCAGGTTTTGCAAATCAAGAAGAAATTCAAGAAAGATAAGTGGTAGGAGAAATTTAGCCTGTTTTTCTGCTAAGAAAGCGATATTTTTTCATCCAAGCATGATTTTTATAGCTAAATGAGACGAACAAAATGATACCAAAATTATCCAATTTAAACATTGTTTTGGGTTATTGAAACGAAAACATGAATCAGAATTTTTGAGAAACACAAGGACTTTTAATCGAAAATTTTGTAATTCAATAATTATCATTTTGTAAGACGAAAAAGTATCTTAAAAAAGTAAAACACAAAAAGTCGGCGAAAAAGTGGTCGGCTTGAAGAAAATGGCTATTTGATATCAAAAAATAAAGTTTTTCCGAATTATTTATTGATTTTCAAGCAAAAATAACATCCCAAATGTGTTTCTTGCTTACAAACACCTCTAATAGGATGTTTGCGATTGCTTTAAGAGAGAAAAACTTTTGACTTTTTGACCATGATAAGTGCCTCTCAACAAGTGAATCAAACAACACACAAAAACTTCACCTTATTTGGCTCGAGTCTAAATAATATGGAAGAGTTATACAAAAGTCTGATTCATCCAATGACGACTTTTTCAGCTAAATCATTATAAAGAAATGGAAATTTTTTGATAAAAAAGAGTGTGTGATATCATTTTAGTTTGCACATTTGTTCTTTCGACGAAGGCAGTCGTCAGTTTTGAGCTCATACAAAAAGGAAGAACACAGAAAAGTTCTATCTCATTGTCTCTTGAAACAATGGGTGCTTTTTCCCAATTAAGGCTACTACTATGGAAAAATTTGTTAACTCAAGTTCGATCTCCATGGTTTACAGCATTCGAGTTTTTGCTGCCATTACTTTTGCTAGGTAGTGGATTCGGTTTGATGATAGGGGTAAGTATGATTCGCAATTTTTGAGATGTGAAAACGGTCGTTTGATGTTTCGAAACGTTTTTTATATTTTTGAGGATTTCTCCGAAAATACAAAGCCAATTCTGATAGTTTTGTTGTCATTAGAAAGTTGGATTTTGTAGCAATCAAATGACACCAAAATCATGCCATAACTCTTTCTGATTGCGGAGATATTTCATAATTATTAAAAAATGTAAAAAAACTGACATTTTTTTTACTAATTATGCAATAACTCCTCAACCAGAAAGTGTTATGGCATAATTTTGATGTCATTCGATTGCTACGAAATACAGCTTTCTAACCACACTAAAACTATCAAGATTGGCTTTGTATTTTCGGAGAAATCCTCATAACAATGTTTCGAAATGTCAAATGACCGTGAAAACCTTTGTAGCTACGAAGCAAATTTGAAAAGTCTCACAATATAACGACTTATTTCCCATGGATTGTCACTGGCACTGCTTATGATTTCCTTTTACCTCAATATGATGTAAGTTATTTTTATACTAATGCAAGTATATGCTGTTTAGGAAGCTATCATAGACAAGGAAATCATAATCACAGGAAAACTCTCAAAGTGTCCATTTTTACAATATACGATAAATGGACCATCGAACTTTGAGATTAAAATGCAAATAGCATATGCGCCAAATACTTCTGCCACGAATGATATTATGAATAGAGTCATGGTAAAACGTTTTTAATCAGATCAAGATATATATAAAATGCATTTTAAGTTGCGCTACAATATCGATAATTTTATTACACATAATAGCTCCATTTGTCTTGTATGTTCACAGTGTGTTTGTATCGCAAACGATTGTCAATGCCTCGACGGAATTGGCTTACCATCAAACTTGACTATTAAAATATCAGCTAATGTTACAGGTTAGCTTTATCTGTGGATGCATTTTGGCCGAAAATTTATGCATTTTTGCTTTGTATAAACCATTCGGGGCTACTTCGGCTCTTATATCCCTTCGAGCGTGGTCTAAAATCAAAAAATTTTATTTTTCGAAATTTTCTCAAAAATGTTCCTATTAAGGGTAATTTTATGCGAGAAATACGTTGATAATGTTATTTTTGCGTAAAAACGCTTCCATTTTTTAGAAAATTGATTTTTGCGTATTAGTTTTTCGAAATATATTCATTGTATGCTCAAAAATTCGATTTTCTTTTACGCAAAAATAACATCGCCAACGTGTTTCCCGCATAAAATTACCCCTAATAGGGTCATTTTTGAGAAAAATTCGAAAAATAAAATTTTTTGATTTTAGACCACATTCAATTGTGGTACAAGTGCCAAAGTAGCTTCAAACATTCTTTAGGTTATGGCACTGAAGCCGAGATGGTTAAGGCTCTCACAGATTCTTTCACAGATGAATGCAACAATCCTTGGATAGGTAACCCGATAAAAAGCTTTTATCTCATCAAATAGATTTTTATAGGCGGGATAGTTTTCAATGATGACTTTGCTAATAATCCGACTTCTACAAAAAACATCGGCTATAAGATCAGATTAGCTAATTCTAAGAGATCAACCGTTCAGCAGCATACACAATTTTGGGACACCAGTGAACTTTTTGTTAACTCTATTTTTTCTGGGCCGTATAACGCGGACGATACAGATGGCGGAGATCCATTTTATTGGAGAGGTAACCCAAATATTGTTGTATAAAATATTAAGAGACGTTTTCTTGAGAATTCGAAGTTAGTCTAAATAAGTTAGAGCACGCTTCAAACGCGCTAATATTTAAGAGACGATGTCTCGAAATCTCGAACCAGTCTCGAACCCGAGGTGGACATAGTAGCGAAAATTCGAATCAATTTTTGAAACCGTGGTATACCTTAGGTTTTCGAGGTCGCTGAACACGAATCTGAAGTCAGTTTTTGAATCCGACTTTTTGATAACCCTGTACGGCAGGTCGGCCTTTTGAACTTTAGGTCAAACTTCAAATCGGCATATCTCTGGCCAGCTAAATCCATATCCAATGGTTTTGGTGTCGTTGGACTGCTGGTGAATTCTACTTCATTTTTTGTTAATACAACTCCTAGTCAAAACTGCGTAGTTTTGCAGATAAAGCAATTTTTCTCATTTTAGATCATTTTGAGGTTTAAAAAAGCACTATTTTCGATCTAACTCCTACGGGTTTTTCGAGTGCACTATGTTTCTTCTCGCCGAAAAATTTTGCGTTTTGGTCGACCTCCTTGCGTGATATATAGAATGGGGGTATCATAACCCCTTCCCCTTGTTAATGTATGATATAAAGTCAAATTAAATGGCGCTCGAGCCGTTTAACACTAGGTTCGAACTTTCGAGATATTGTCTCTTAAATATTAGCGATGTTTCGAAGCGCGCTCTAAGCTTTAAAGGCTTGTCGCCTCAACTTTCGACACCTCGAAAATAAGTATCTCCATTTTAGAAGGATTCTTAACGCTCCAAAGAGCTATAGATATGTCAATTTCGCATTATTTTAACAATGATCCACAAAATGCTATCGATACTAATCCTTTATTTGTATGACTCATTTGTATAAATCATAATGAAGAAGAAATTTTTAGATAGGACGCTTTCCATTTCCACCATATGACTCGAAAATCATTGAAACCGGCACCATGGTTCTCCCAACTATCATATCTTTTTCTTTCTTGACTAGTGTCATTTATATCGTTCGTTCAATTGTCATGGAGAAGGAAAATAGGCTCAAAGAATATATGAAAGTTATGGGACTTTCACAGTGGGTTTACTGGCTTGCGTATTTCATCTTAAACTATGTTAAAATGATGTTTTTGGTAGCTATTCTAACGGTTTGTATCTATGTGGTGACAACAGAATCGGACCCGTCCATTGGACTGTTGTTATTTTTAGTCTATGCCTTCGACGCACTGTATTTT
Source organism: Acrobeloides thornei (assembly GCA_034699885.1). Taxonomy (NCBI): domain Eukaryota; kingdom Metazoa; phylum Nematoda; class Chromadorea; order Rhabditida; family Cephalobidae; genus Acrobeloides; species Acrobeloides thornei. The sequence continues at coordinate 4,451 of JAQGCP010001952.1, read as the reverse complement.
TCTTTTTTGATATCTACTTTCTTTCAATCAGGTATGAAATTTCAAGTATATAAAGATCAACAATTGTTCTTAGGTACTGCGGCAACAATGGTAGCTGTTTTTGCGTGGATGATTTTGTATTTCTGGGAAGAAGTTTTCATGAACATGGATTCGGGATCTCCTTATTCTCAGGGAGTTAGAATGCTTAATTGTATAAATCCAAATGTGGCTCTTTCATTCGCCTTAAGAATAATGGCACAATTCGAAACACAAGGTAAAGATAGTGGTTGAACATAATGATCTAACTTTCATTCAGGCACTGGGCTTCATTGGAGCAATATCGGAAAACCTACATCTCCGGACACCAAAATGACAATGGTTGATCTTTTCATTATGTTAATCTTTGATGGTATCTTATTTATTCTTCTAACAGGATACATCGAAGCTATTCACCCTGGCGGTGAGGGTGTTGCTCAACGACCATGGTTCTTCGTCCTTGTAAGCTAAAATTTTCATTAAATTTAATAAAAAGTGCTAATTTTAGCCGTCTTACTGGTTTCCTGGATGGAAAAGAAACAAAAAAACATCTTCTGGCATACAAAACGGACTACATTCACCGCATAATTCAACCATAGAAAAAGAGCCTTCATTAAATCCAACTATTAATGTTGTTAATTTATCGAAAACTTATGGAAATAGCTTATTTAAGAAAATTTTTGAGTGCAAATTTGTAAGTTTTGTCGAGACTAACACAAAATCGACAAGCATATGACTTTACTCATAAGACGAGATCTAGCGAGGTGGATTTTTATCCCTTCGTATACAGCCTTGTTTTACCCAGGCACAATTCGAACTCCCGGGTTTGATTGAGACTTGGGACTAGAAGACCGAACCCCATTCATACCCCGTATTCAAGGAACAGTAGTCCCCACATACATCACAACAGATTCCAACAGAATCATTTTGTTGTACAATACAACAAAAAATCCGTCGTACAACAGATTCAAAATCTGTTTTAGGGTAAAGAAAGTGAAAAATTAGCGCTTAATCAACTCAACTTGAAATTATATCACAGTCAAATTACTGCGCTGTTAGGCCATAATGGTGCCGGAAAAAGTACAACTTTCTCCATGCTGACTGGTAATTTGAACCTTTAGATCTTTCACCATCTTTTGTTTTAGGTGTTATCCCACCAACTTCCGGTACTGCATACATAAATGACTTTGATATTCGTGATGCTCTTCCAGAAATCCGAAAATCATTAGGGTTATGCCCTCAATACAACATATTATTCAACAATTTGACTGTCATGGAACACTTGGAGTTTTTCTGCAAGGTATAATTGTATTTTCGACTCATAAATGAACTTCATTTTAGCTCAAAAACCGACCTTGGAGCAAACCAGAGGCCGCGAACATTTTAGCTAGACTGAAAATAGATTTCAAAGCCGATGCCAAAGCATGTACCTTATCTGGGGGACAAAAACGAAAACTTTCATTGGCTATCGCTCTAATCGGTGGATCTGAGGCAAGCCAAAAGTTTAGAAGTAAAATGAAATAATACGAGTTTTAGATTGTTATGTTAGATGAACCAACATCAGGCATGGATCCCGGTGCCAGACACGAAACTTGGACTTTGCTTCAAAGTGAAAAGCACAACAGAACTATGTTATTGTAAGAGTTTTTGGAGCTACTTTAGCTCTTATACCCCTTCAAACATGGTCTAAAATCGAAAAATTTTATTTTTCGAAATTTTCTCCAAAATTTTTGATTTTAGACCACGTTCAATGAAGTATAAGAGCCAAAGTAGCTCTGAATTTTTTCTTTATCTCGTTTTTTTAGAACGACTCATTATATGGAAGAAGCCGATCTTCTTGGCGATCGTATTGCTATCATGTCTCATGGTGAACTTCAATGTTGTGGCTCTAGCATGTTCTTGAAAAACATCTATGGTGCTGGATATCATCTGGTCGTTGTTTATAAACGTGGAGAAGAAAATTATACAGATACGTTAGATCTTCTAAAAAGATTCTGCCCAGACGCGGAGATGCATTCATCTGTTGGAGCTGAAGCAACATTTTTATTAGCTAGTGAAAATCGACCGCGTTTTCCAGAAATGTTTAAATATCTAGAAGAATGTCAAGATAGTCTAGGAATAGAATCATTCGGCGTATCCATCACAACTATGGAAGAAGTTTTCTTGAAGTAGGAAAAACACCGTTGTTAAATTTTTTATTTTTAGAGTTAACGAGGTAGCTGACGAGAGGAAAAAGCAAGAAGACAACGATTCACAAGATAATATGGAAATTGAGCAGGACCTTAACCAACTAACAAGTAATTAAATTAATCAATAATAAAATCTATTCAAGTCTTTTAGAAGCCCGTGTGACAACACGTCTTACTGGATTTCCATACTACTTACAGCACTTCAAAGCCATGTTCATCAAAAGAGGCATCTATTTTCTACGAAAATGGACACAATTCATCCCCCAACTTATTATACCAGTTCTCTATTTGGGTCTTTTTGTATGGGGCTCAACACAAGTCCCGGATGCGAAAGACCAAAATCCTTTGCCAATAAATTTGAGTATATATGCATCTGATGGAAAACCGGCTAATGTGTTTGTAAATGACCTTGCTAATTGGCCTAGTGGCTTTGGATCTTTTTTCGAGTAAGAAAAGATTCAAAGATTGTATAAAAAGAAAATTAAGTTTTACTCGGCAAGTCATAAAAGATGCCAATCCAAATGTTGATTTCACAATTTTCAATACATCAGACTCAGAAATAAATGGGATAGTCGAATGCATTTCCAATTATGGCGTTGATTGCAAAAATTTGACGAATGCGATCGTAACGGGCACTAAAAATGTAAGTGATCAAACATTAGTCGTAAAAATGATAATGTTTCTAGGATGGCACGGTAACGTTCGGTATTCACAATCTAATAGCATTTGTTCCAAGTCTTACGAATTTCCTAAATTCTACAATCTTGGGAATAAAAGGTAAGGTGTAATAGCTAAAGAGACCGAGAGCTCGTAAAATTTGATTTTCCGTCAGCAATCCTTCGTTCATGTTTTCTCGGGTCAAATTTTTCATGCAGCTATGTATAGGAACGAAAGATTACTTTGACGTGAATTCAAATTTTACGAGCTCAGACGGTCCCTTTAAAAGCAACTTATTTTACTCGTTATTCTAGCACTTTTTAACAACTGGGGCGAGCATTCACCCCCATTGGCAGTAAGCTTGGCAGATACTATGATTCTAAGAAATATATTACCGCAGACTATGTCGGATATAAACCTACTAGTAAGTATTAACATTTAAAAAAATTAAGCGATTCGATTTTTAGGTTATAAATCATCCACTTCCACCAGCTAGCGGTGATACTTTAAAAAATAACGACACTACCACAACCGCCGGTTCCATGATGATAAGTATCGCGATGATCGTTGCTATAAGCTTGGTAGTCTCTGGCTACGCTAGTTTTCTCATTCGTGAGCGTAAGAATAAAGCCAAACATATGCAAATGATGTCTGGTATAAGACCTTGGCTATATTGGCTTACAACAGCCATTTGGGATGGCGTTTGTTATTTGATCCCAATTGTGATTTTTATTGCGATTTTTGCTATTTTTAGCATTAAAGTACGAGCGAAATCAGAAAAGTTTGAAGTAGTAAAACATTTTAGGAATATACTCATACAGCTGGAGCTATATTTTCCATATTTTTCGTTTTGATTTTATATGGTTGGACAGCGATTCCGCTAGTTTATACGTTTTCGTTCTTTTTCAATTCAGCGCCTAGAGGCTATACGATGATTGTGTTATTGAATGTTATTAGTGGTAAGTAATTGTTACCTCTTTGATCGAGCCTCGAGTTTCATAAGATACGCGTCTTCAAACTTTTTTACATGCTTTGTAAACATCTGCTCACCAGTCTCGGAGCTAAGAGTTTTTAAGAGATGGAATCACATGTGTACAAGTGGGTTTTCGAAAATCCGATTCGAAAGACCCATTGTGCATGTGTAGATGGAATTATTCATAGTAAAGATGTTTTATATTAACCTTGATTTTTAGGTATGATTGGAAATATCGCCATCCCTATCATCCAGCGCACAAGCGGTGAAAGCACCGCACACACACTGGAAATCATCTTTTCGCTTTTCTTTCCTACTTATGCTTTAAGCAATGGGATGACAAAGATTTACAACAATGAATTTGTAAAAATTACTTGCGAAAATCTCGACTGCTCCAACGATTTGTTCAAACAAATAGCTAAAAGCTGTTGTGGGAACTCAGATGGTAAAGTTTCTCGATTTTCATAAAATCGTGTTTTTAGAACGTGCATATGTCGACAACGTTTTTACTGTATTTGGGCAAAAAGGGTGTATGTATGTGGTTATATTCTTGATCATTGAGGGATTTCTGTACTGGTTTACTACTATGGCTTTAGAAAACAATTGGTTTAGTAAAT
>JAQGCP010001951.1:0-11286 GCA_034699885.1 Acrobeloides thornei | reverse complement strand
ATGGCCAATGTTTTGGCGGATTTTCACTTTATGGGTTTTATGGTCGGCTCATGGGTGCGGCGGTCATTTTGTGAAAGCGATACGGTGGTTTTTGGACTTGAATGTGTTCAAAAAATGGAAAATTTGTTTTCCATTTTTTGAAATTTTTTCATTTTTAAAATTTTTTTAAATTATGTTATTTTTGATCAAAATCTAACATTTCATCATTCTATAGTATGTTTCAAAGAGAGATTTAATCATAAATATCCCAATCTCGGTGATTCCGTCCGATCTGGCATGTTAAGCAACGTTGGGCCCGCAGGTTCAATCCTCGGAGGATAAAATGTTGTAAATTAAAAAAATTTTATCAGGCTTCCTAAATTTGACATCATAGAACGTTTTCCCATTTTTGCTTCCTTTGGGATATTTCTATTAAATCTCTCGTCGAAACACGCCTATAGACCGTTTTTGACAAAACGTGCCACATCTTTTTTAAATCATGTTACATGTTTTGGTATGTTTTTGGAAACATGTTACAGATTTTGTATCTTTTGACATAATTTATTCATTTATAGTCTGTTTCAGCGAGAGAGAAAATAAAAAAGCGTTGCCCACATAGCTTAGTGGATAAGTAAGGCGACCATCCGATCTGGCAAGTTAAGCAACATTGGGATAGCAGGATCAAAACTTTTTTGACCCTTCGGGCCCAATGTTGTCTAACTTGCCAGATCAGACGATCGCCTTACTTATCCACTAAGCTATGTGGGTAGCACTTTTACTTTCTCTCGCTCTGAAACAGACTATATAGGCATTTTTTTTAATGATTTTGTTGATTTTTTAAAATTTTTACGAAATTTCTTACGCTTTTTGTTATTTTTCCGCGTTTTTGAGTTTTCAACAAATATTGAAAAATTGTAATTTTGTAATTTTAGGTATATTTTTGAAACACTACTATTTTTGTGTCTCAAGTTTTTGAATTCTTTTCCTCATATTTTTATTTCTCAATATTTCATGTCCTAACTCATGATCAACCCCGAAGACATCCAAAATTTGCAAAAATTCTGGTGCAACTTTGGTGCTGCGAGTGGCCAAATTCCTAGTTCTGCCACTGGAGCCACTGGGACTCCACCACCACTACATGCAATTCCGCCAAATATGGAACATTTGAAAAATTTATGGGCTTTTATGCTACAAGCATCAAATGGAAATCCTGCGACGAATGGACTTCCAACATTTTTCCCTGGGTCCACGGCTCAACTTCTACCTGGTGCTATGCCAAATGGGGCTTTGCTAGGCTTGAATGTTGAACAGGTGGGAATTTTTGGAAGTTATAAATTAAAATTAAAAAATTTAACCCAACAAATTTAGTTTTTTTACAATTTCTTTGAGATTTTTTCAAAATTTTTCAAATTTTTTGAATTTTTTTACAAAATTTTGCAACTTTTATGCTCTACATATAGTGTCTGGTTTCCTTATTAATGCGTTTGCTACAAAATTTTATATCCTCAAACGAAAGTTCACGCTATTGAAAAACTTATATTGTTTTAAAAATACCCCCTCAAAAATAGCTATAAAATCTTTTCCATCTTTGTATAGAAAATTTTTGTATGCAATATTTCGACTTTTAGCCGCGACAGGATTTGTTTAAATATAGTCTTCCCATTCTTATGTTATTGAAACCTTGAATTTTTGCTAGAAAAGGGAAGTATTATATCACTTTCTATTAAGAATGATCCAAAAATATATTTTTCCTTATTTAAAGACATTAATCCTATAGTCAGGAGGTTCAGAAATCGACTTTTGTCATCGAGACTAAAAGGAGGATTACGTGCAAATTAATTTATGAGCAAAATATAAAATGATTTTTGGAAAAGAAAAATTTGAAATTTTTTTGATTTTCTCAAAAATTAAGCTGTTAATTGCACCCATTGTGTCGGTGGAGTTTAGCCTATGGTTATGATTCCTAGACTGATGGCATAATATGCCTATTTGATTATTTACATCCGCTGAAAAGGAGCACCTTAAGCAAACGTCATTATGTTACAGATGTCGTCGTTCACTTCCTTGAGGCAAAAATATACGGATTGGTACAAAGAACTACTTTATATTTGAACTGAGTGGGACTTCCAGCTTGGACAAAGAGAAAAATCGGAAAATTTTTGACTTGAGGGGGAAATGCGTTCCTCAATTCGCACTTTTTGTTTGTCAAATAGCCCCCTCAAAAAGGTTAAAAATTCCTTAAAATTTTTTGAAAAATTTTAAGGAATTTTTTAACTTTTTTATTGAATTTATGAAAATTTGAATTTTTTATTAATTCTTTTCAAAAATATAAACATTTTCAAAAATTTTGTAAAAATTAAAACATTAGGAGTTTATCCCCTAAAAATTGAAAAATGTGCGAATTTCAAAAATGGCTCCAAATCGGCTAATTTTTTGTACTCGGGCATTCATTTGTACCAACGTATCGTTTGTAACATTGACATCTGTAATGTCGGCGTCTGTAGCATCGACGTCTGTGGCGTCAGCGTCTGTAACGTTGACGTTTGCGACGTTGATATCAGTAACATCGGTGTAATATTGGTGCGCGAAGTGTGCGTTAGGCTAGTTTTTATGAATTTTTTACATCTTTATTAAAATATTGTTTTCCTCTTTTAAAAATCATACTATTCATCAATATTCATATTTCCGTCGTATTATTTTCATTCAAAGAAATCCATGTGTTGGGGTGTTGATTTTTAAGTAGCCTAATTGATAGCCTTTAGAAAGCCGGTTACTTATGCATAAATGCCAAGTTTTCCCGAAGATTGTAGGTTATATGAGTTTCATCTCCTTCTCAGTTTCTTCAGGAAAGGAGAAGCGCGCAAAATGAAAGTGCTAATTTATTTATAATGACACTAGTTGAGAAGAAAGAGATACTTATTAGTTGAGTAAATAAGGAAAATACGGAGAAATTTTTTGACCAAAAAAGGCAATTTTAAAATACACATTTACTAGAATAGGAAAACATTTTACGAAGTTGAATTTAGGGGGTCCGATAAATTTTTTTAATTCTCAAAAATCATCCTCAGAAATCGAACCGGCAGGCCCAACGTTGCTTAACTTGCCAGATCCGATAGGATCACTCCTTACTAACTTTTAAGAAAGTTCTTTTTTATTATGAGTTGAAATGGGCTTTTTTATATTTGTTTAAATTTCCTTATTATCTAAACAGATCAAAAAATCTTTCCGCTAAAGGAAACAAGTTTAGTCAGTTTAGTATATAATGTGAATAAGCTGATTCGCCATCTTTCTTTCGACAAAATTCTCCTTATGTGTGTTTTCACGCGAACTAGATTATCCGCACTAATTTTTAACGCTTATTCGATATCCGTAACAAAGGCGAGTCAATGATCCGTTGTTCGTCGTCTTAAACACAGGAGGATCAAAGACGCGTGGCAAGTAGGAAACAAATTGAAGAACGCCGATATCAGACTACCTCGAGGAAATTCACTTAGCGAAGAGTCTTTAGACAGGGGGCATTTAGAGGATCCGGAAAATCTAGAAAAGGAGCTGACTTGTGAAGAGGAAAATATTTTTGAATGGGCATTGTAAAAACTAGATAATAACAAATTGCGAAAATTTATGAGCTAAACAATTTAAAATTTTGCGAAGAAGATTATAAATTCCAACAAATTTGTAGTTGAAAAAATTTGAAAAATACAAATTTCGAATTGGTATTGGTATTGACCCTTCGTCAATGGTTTTAATTGTGTGTGTTAACACAATACACACTAACCATTACCCCTCGCCCACCCCCCAACTTGCACAAGTTACCCATGTGAGCTCGATCGTGGAGGGGGGGATGAAAAGTACCAAATTTTTTAGAAGCTTTAAAAAATTTTAAACAAAAATTTTAGATAGCAAAAACGTGTGAACAACTAGAAGAAACTGGTGAAGTTGAAAGGTTGGCAAGATTCATATGGTCAATGCCGGCTACCCCAGACTTAGCAAGAAATGAGTCCTACCTCAGGGCTAGAGCATTTGTGTGCTTCCATACTGGAAATTATAAGGAATTGTATAGTATCTTAGAAAATCATACTTTCACAAATGGCAACCATACGAAATTACAGGCTATGTGGCATGAAGCCCATTATAATGAGGCTGAAAAATTGCGTGGAAGGTGGGAGATTTTTTATAAAAAATATTTTCATAAAAATAGATAGTTTAAAAAATGGAAAATACCAAAATTTTAAAGGCTTTTTTACAATAAAAATTTCAGACCCCTCGGACCTGTTGATAAATATCGTGTCCGCAAGAAGCACCCTATGCCAAGAACTATCTGGGATGGTGAACAAAAAACTCATTGCTTCAAAGAACGAACTCGTACCACTCTTCGAGAGCACTACTTAAAAGATCCCTATCCTAATCCAGCCAAGAAAAAAGAGCTGGCTTCAGAAACTGGGTTATCACCTATGCAAGTTGGCAACTGGTTCAAAAATCGTCGCCAGCGTGATCGTGCAGCTGCTGCGAAAAACAAGTGGGTTTAAACAAAAATTCAAAAATTTACAGGGTGATCCAAAAAACCGTACTTTTGATTTTTTTGCGAAAAATTTTCAAAAACCGCATGAAAATATCCATTAAAGGTGATTTTTGAAAAAATTTTTAATTTTTTACCAAAAGTACTTTTTTTGGCTCACCCTGTAATTAAAGAAGTAAAAAGTGCATTTTGACATTTTACCTATTTTTTTCAATTGCTGACCTTTTTCAACCTTTTTTGACCTTTTTCAATATTTCCAACCTTTTCAAAAATTTAATTTTTTCTTTAAAAATTTTTCACCATAAAGCTCACATGATTGTTTACTGATCTCCTTTTGATAATTACTATATGTTGTTTTTACGCCTCCATAGAAAGAAAAAAGAGTTGTGCTTTCAATAGGGGGTATTATGTTTCATAGCACATAATCATTACAAGAATTCTTGGCCGATTCCATGATCTCCCTATTCAATTTCTTAATTCCACCCACAATTAAAATCAAGAACCTATTCATTGCGAAAAATATAATCGACTGCGAGGTGGTGGCATATAGTAACAAAAAACCAGTTCCGCGCTTACATGAGTCTTAATTGTTAAGAAATTTGTTTCTTGTTATGAAGGAAAAAATCAAATTTCAAAGAGCATAAAGATTAGAGGGTGTAATTGAGAAATGTGATGAAAAAGGGAAAAGTTCAAAAATGGGGTGGGGGTTGAAAATTGAAAAAAATTAAAAAATTGAAAAAAATTGAAAATTTAACTCAAAAATGTAATTTTTATTGTTCATTAACACGATCACATCCGATCTGGCAAGTTAAGCAACGTTGGGCCCACGGGTTCGATCCCACTAGGGAAAAATTTTGATCTACAAAAAAATTTTTCTTACAAACAAGCAAAAAATTTGGAGGTCGAATTTAGGGGGTCTGATAAAATTTTTTCAATTTCTCAATATTTCACTCACCGGGATCGAACCTGCGGGCCCAACGTTGCTTAACTTGCCAGATCGGACGGATCGCGTTCAACCAAATTGTCGCCCAACTTTTTTTACGTTGACCGGGAAACGTAGTATAGATGATTTTTGAATTTTTTAGACATTTAAACTTTTTTGAATCTTTTAACTTTTATCCTTTTTAAAAAATTTTCGAAAAAACCATTATCTCTTCCCTATTTTCGCCTCCCATCTGTTGTTTTAGCTCATTTTTGTCCAATAACAAACATTTGCTATTCGAGCTAGTCTCATCACCTAAATCAGTGTTTCTATAAGCCATATGCGCCATTTTTGAGGATAATGGGTGAGCCGGATTAGGCTTTATATTAGTCTTTACTCAAAGCTATTGGCCTAGCCTCCCGAGCGTAAAAGACCCGGTGCCGCCAAAATAGGTGCAAAGCGAAACGGTCGGAGTCATATTTGGAAGCGATTAGTGTCACGGTAATGAGAAGGCGCATCGAGCGCCGGATTTGTAAGTCACAGCGGTGAAGTAGCAGCATATCTGTCGCCCGATGAAAAAGTCTGAGCGGATCAAGTTATCCAGTTAGAAATGTGTGATATGCACGGGTCAATGATAATTTGTAAGAGAGAGAGAGAGAAAAATCGGGATTTTTGCAAAAAACGGGGGTACATGTACAAAAATAAAAAAGCAACAAAAATTAAAATGTCTATTAAGCTCAGTGCTGTACCGAAGGGGATACAGGGAATACATGTACCCCCTCCCAAGGGCCAAAAAAAGTTTAAAAAATCCCAAGGGTCCCCCTTGCCCAAAATCTTATACCCTCCCCTCAATGAAAAAATCCTGGGTACGGCACTGATATAGCTTAACAAATTTTACTTTTTTTGCAAATTTACCGATCCGCGCGCAACTAATAGGATTTCTGATGTATCACGAATCGTTGTTGGTCAAAATTTGTTCGTTTGCGTTTAGTTCGTCTATTGTTCACCCCTCTTAAATGCTTCCATTTTACATGACCCCCTGCTAGGAGCCGCCAATTGAGAACAATTTGAACGAGGCCACTCATAAATGAGCCAATGAGAAGCCGGAGTTTTGATTGCCGGGTTGATGCTTCCTCTATCTTCCTAGCTGGCCTTTTTCTGGCTTGCGTCATGGTCTCCATTGCTCATTTGTGCAGTAGATACGTCCACAGAGAGAAAGGCACCCTACTACAAACAATCGCTTTTGTTACACACACTTTCCCCTAACAACTAAATCACTTTGGGAGTTGTGTTGAGTTCGTTAGGCTCGTCTATGTTGTCGAGTATAATTGTTACCGACATGCCGGCGTTGTGTAGTGTTCCATGCGAGACGAGGGAGAGAACATAGAACATCATGTCATATAATACAGCAGAGAGAAAATATTGGAAGTCATCTCTACCACTTCTCGATTTCTCGATGTTTGGAGTGGAGTCGACTGGAAAATAAATTTCATCAAATTCGACAAAATGGATTGTTGGGCAGGGGCTCTTCAAATTGTCATTGTCCTTGACGTTTTCGATCTTGTCTCAAGATTCAAGAGATGAGCACACGGAATGGAAATGCATCTAGCACAATGGATACCGTAATCGATTAAAATCAGTGTCTAATGGAGATAGTTTAATTTGATTTTGACGAATTAAGAAGGGCACATATTTTATAATGTTTTGGTTTTCCAACAAGAATTCTATCAAATTTAAAAAATTCAAAAAAAATAAATTTTACTTTTTGAGCACAACTTATCGATTTTTTAGCATTTTTTATTTTTATAAAAATATAAAAAATAGAGCAAAATTTAAAATTTAACTTTTTTGCAAAGATCATTTTTACGGTATCTATTACACCGAAATGAAAAGATCTTTGTTTTGCTCTTTTTCGCTCGCTCGCTTGCGCAGCGAGAGGGCGTGTCATTGAACTAGGATCCATTTCAGCCAATGATATGTCATTTACCCCATTTTACTAATGAGAGACGGAAAATTGGGGGTACCGTATTTAAAAATGGACTTTGGGGATAAACTTTGCAACAGCATCTTCGAAAAAAAAAATTTTTGAAATTTTTATAAAAATGATTTTTCTAGGGGTAATTTTATGCGAAAAATTGATTGCGCACATTCCCGAAACTTGAAAATGCTTCCCTGATCCTGATTCAGGGAAATAAGAGTGTGTATTGAAGCGAATTTTTATATACACACTCTTGAGTTATATGAGTTATATTTTAAAAAAATTTTTTAACCTTATTTTTTGCCTTGTATAAAAATAAGTCAGATTCGTTCAAGCGTTCATCACTCTCTATTATATTGTTAGCATTCAATGTTTTGGGGTTACTCTTTTCCACTTTTATATAAGTTTGTGTACTAATTGAAAGCGAAGTGTAGTCGTTTGAGAAGTAGGCCTAAAATAGCGGAAGAAACAAGAGCCGATGATGACTGGTCATTCGCTTCATTGGCTAATTTTGAAAGTGCTCCGATGATCTTTAGCTTCCCTATGGGATGTATACTTTTCGGAAATTTGGGGATACATACTTTCAATTTGTTAGAAAAACAAGAAAAATGAAAATGGAAAAAATTTGCAAAACCATGCAAAAGGATGCTCCTTGTAATCACTTTTCCTGCATTTTCCTTGCACATATACACCACTTAATTCCCAAAACCCGTTATGGATCTGGATACGATTTTTACATCCATTTAGTATACATAATAACAGATGTATGTCGTTGTCCGCCTGCTTATCCCATCAGAGGACCCATTTTTCGCAACACTTTGCACACATGATGACTGAATTAAAGGCGAAGGAGAAGATCATAATAGTATAAAATTTTCGGACGCTTTCGTGGACTTAAAGCGGTCTTCATCGAACAATCCGATTGTTCGTGCGGCGCAAAAACGCTTCTTACTCGTTTTCAGAATTTTAATCTCATAATGGATATGGGGCTAATCAAAAAGGCTCATTCAAAAATGATTTTTTTTAAAATTTATTGAAAAATTAAAAATCTTAAAAAAATAAACAAACTAGTCTAATTTTTCATTTTTTATGCAAAAATAATTGCGCCATCATGATATGGTGCTCGTATTGAAGCGTCCGGAAACTTTTTTTAAATTTTAACCCTTGCCTGCACCTTTTCGGCATTTGCATTTTACCATATTACTGTGTAGTCAAAAAAATTTTTCACGTAGATCTGTGCTCATCCATCCCTTGCCACTTAAGCTCGGTCTCATCTAATAAGCTAACTGCTTACATATAATCTCGTTCGTTGAGCAATGACAACCACTCAAAATGTTAAGCCTCATCATCGAGCCCAATCAACACAAGAACAATCTTCTCTTTTCTTCTCTCTTTACCTAAGAACGAAGAACCCCCTATATTACTGTCGTTCGTTCCGACAACCAACATATAGAGATAGCCAAACAGTTTAACTAGATCTCGATTGAGAATTACGAGAGCACAGAGAAAAATTTTCGCTAATAGCCCATCTCGTTGTTCAACACTTAGCATTTCTTGAAGAAGAAAATGGGCTCACAAGCTCATAGAGAGAATCGGACTTCGGTGATTAGTTCAACGAAACGCAAACAATCAGCTTCTTGTCTCTCGAGTCTTCATAAGTTTGTGTGTATGTAGTTGATTCGTCTCGTTCAACGACTCGGTGAACATAACCACTTCAAATTCATCTGCCTCATTATACCGTTTTAAGCGCATTCAAAACAGAGAAATGAGTTGAGAAACGAGCGCCGATTAGTGACGAAACAGGATTTACGGTACAAAAACAAGATGACAATGAAGTATGAATGAGTTGGAGATCAAAGAATTTTTTAGATCAGGAGTAAAAATGGTTTTAAAAAAAATTTAGAAAGTTTATAAAATGTTTTAAAAAGTTTTCTTTTTTTACAAATCCTTAAATAAGCCAAAACCTAAGCTTAAGCCTAAGCCCAAGCCTAAGCCTAAGCCTAAGCCCAAGCCTAAACCTAAGCCCAAGCCCTTATTTTTCCAACTAAACCAACATAAAAATTTCTTTTTTAATTTTTGATAGTACAAACAAAATATTAAAAAATAAATTTTAGGCAAAATGGCATTTCACTGGAACCGCATAGGAATGCAGCCCAAAACTCTGATGACTCCGATGGCGAAGATCTTGACATCTTTGACCGATCCTCATCCGCCATCGCATCTCCGAGCACCGATTCCGACGATGTTGGCCCCAAAGACCTCAGTGGTGGCTCAAACTCCAAAGAGAGCCCCACTGGTGGACTCTTCAATGGATTTCTCAATGCCAATACTAGTGGAAATAATCAAAATGGAAGTCACTCAAATGCTGCATCTCCTTCAGGGCCAATGCCAGGTTTTGGTGGGCTTCCGGGAATGGGTACGACGAGTATGTTCCCGCCGCCAGCTATGGATCCAATGCAATTTTTGTTGCACAATCCGGTGTTTCAACATTTGCAGAGGCAATTTTTCGCTCAACATTCCATGCTTCAGGTAAAAATTGAAAATTAAAAAAAATTTTAAATTTTATATTTTAGGCAGTTGTCGCAGCTTCAGCGGCTCAGCAAAGCCCAGCAGCTTCCACCGCAACAACTTCTGAGCAGCCACGAAAAAGAGCTGCTTCACCAGCCAATCCTACTGATAGTGTCACAGTGAAAAAGTCCAAACTTTCCATTGATGAAATTTTAAACTTGAAGACTACAAATGACTCCAAGAAAGAGGAAGAAGTTAAAAAAGAACATCTGAATGAAACCCAAGGGGGTAAAGAAGAAGTTGATGAGGATGGAGAGCATTCTGAGTCATCCACTGATTCCTTGCAACATGATGAAACTCATAGTAATTAGTAATAAAATGTGATTTTTTGAACATTTTTTAAAGGGAACTTTTCGAGCTAAACATACGTGTACAAACACATCCGTAAAGAAATTGAAAATTCTGTGGGCTGGACTGATTTTGGCTTGTGAGAGTAGGGCTATATGGCACTATAACTTTCGCCACATTTCATGTTCGCCACGACAACTTTCACCACGTTCGTGCCAATATACATATTTATTGCAAATCAGGCACCTCAATTAGTCTGAAATTAAATGTTTATTGACACAAAAGTGGCGAAAGTTAACGTGACGAGATTCGTAGCGAAAGTTATAGTGCCGGCAATATCCCCTCATCAAAAAATCGTTGGGGGAAGCAATCCCTGTTTTTTTCAACTAGTAGTCCAAAAGCAAAAAATGCTGCTCTTTCTCATGAAATCAACTTCCCGAAAGTAGACTGGTCCTTTAAAAGTGTATATGTTATCTGATCTGCCTAGGCAGATCAGATCAGCCGGCGATCAGATTTGCAGATGTCATATATATTAGTGGAGCTAAAAATCAATTTTTGAACCAGCATCGAAAAGTTCCCTATTTTTTATTAAAAAATTTAGATCTAAAAAATTTGCACAAATTCTCATACTTTCGTTAACTTATTCATTTTTTTTTAAACTCTTCGTACAAATGATGCCAAAATTATGCATTTTAAACTGTCATTTTTTTAATTCCAATTTTTTGTGGCATTGTCTTTGTGCAGGCTCGTATCCAGGAGAAGGGGTGGGGGGGGGGGAGGAATAGTGTAAATTTTTTCAAAATTGTGGCAAAAACATAAGGGGGATCATTAGGAAAAAATTTTCATTTTTTCGACAACGGAGGGGGGATTTCCCCTTTTTGGCCTCTCCTTAAGTACGGACCTGTCTTTGTAGAATTTGTCTTTTTTACCCGAGTCATGAAATCTTCCAGATATTGAAGAGATTATTTTATATTTGATTTTTTTAATACTTATTGTAGTTTAATTTTTATTCAATAAAATAGTTTTCACAAAATG
>JAQGCP010001950.1:0-11287 GCA_034699885.1 Acrobeloides thornei | reverse complement strand
TTGCAAAAAATAAAGCTAAACAATAGGTAATCTACCAGAAGAAAATATTTTAGATTTTTCTGACTTAAATTGGTATAAATAATTTTTCAACAAAAATCATAGCTACGCCACCGGGTATGCAAATAATTTACTATTTATAAACAATTTTTTAGCTATATCGTACACATGAAAACCCCATTTCTTTAGTTGGAAAGTTCGAACTTATAACCTACTCCGATGAAGTCTATGAAGACTCCGATGAAGCCTTTCAAGTCGATAGTGTTCTTGATGCTATAAAAACATTTTTAAACAGTACTCATCTTCGTGTAAAATATAGCCTCGAAACAAAAGAATTTCATAGCGCTTCCTATGGCGTTATTAATCAGTATGTTAAGCGTAATTGTGTTCTACATGAATCGGATTCATATGCTTTGGTGATTGAAATGGCATATGGAGATGTAACCAATATGAGCAGTATAAATGCATCAGATTTGGATCAACCACCATGTGATCAAATGTTAGAGATTTCATTCTGTGTAAAATCATTGTGATTTTAATATATTTGTTGAGTTAAAATTTTTTATTAAATATTTAAAGTTACAAAAATAATATCATTGGCGTAGACGAATATCAAACATGAGGGATCGAAGAGACGGCACTCGGACAGTTCTCACAAAGGTTCTCACGGACACTTCTCACGGAATGGCTAGAAAATTTTCAGGGAAGGCACAGATTCAAAAACTGATTCGTGGAAATGATTCTCCATATCCGATTTATTATTCAAAAAGCAGAATTTGTTCCAAGAATGTAACCCTGAATTTATATGGATTTTTGAAAGTCATGAAGTTTATGCAAATTTTTGTGACTTTCAAAAATCCATAAAAAACCTGGATTACATTTTTGAAAAAAATTCTGCTTTTGAATAATAAATCGGGTATAGAGAATCTTTTCCACGAATCAGTTTTTTGAATCGGTACTTTCCCTGAAAATTTTCTAGCCATTCTGTTTTCCCAAACGATGCAAAATCAATTAGACTCCGACGAGGATTGAACCAGCATATACGGCGCTGAAATTTTTTTCAAAAACTAATGATAAATTTTTCGTGCAATTTTTTGGAGAGTTTGCTTTTAAAAGATTTTTTTATTCGCTAAAATAAAAATTTCGACCCTTGTGGGATCGAACCCGAGGCAATAATATGAATGACCGGCATTCTAGCTATTAGGCCATGAGAGCCCAGACTGTTGGATCTCGCCATGAAACAGAGATTACAGCTCTACAATATGAATTTTCACATAAAAAATTTCCAAAACTCTATTTTCCAAAAACAATGACCAAAATTTGCCATTTTTCACTCAAAAATTTTTTCAGCAGGTTTTCAATAAAAATTTCGCTCGTTTTTTATCAAACTCAAGGAAATGCCAAAAAAAATTTTGCCATGAGGAGCGAGGCTACCAAAAAAAGGTCGACAAAAATCTTTCGGGTAGGACCCCCGATTAAAAGATTTCTGACTACTTCACTCATGCCTGGGCAGGAGGTCCAGAAATGGACCTCCCACCATAATTTGTTCGGATTTGCCCCTATACACCCCCCTTCCCCTGTAAAAAACTTGGCGAATTTTTAACGATTTAATGTGGTGTTTTTTGGATTGAAATGAAGTTTGAAAAATATTTCGTAACAATATTTATTATTTAAAAAAGCAAAAAATTTAAATTTTGCTATTGCGATTTTTATGGTTGAATGGTGATTTTTTATGGTTGAATGTGGTGAGTGAGGATTAAGCTGTTGAATGGTGCAATTAGTTTTTGAATAAACATTTCTAAAGGCAATTTCGTCATGATTTAATAAATCAAGTAGGCTGTGTTTCGTTTTGGTTCAATGTGTTTCTTCTTGTAACTTTAATAAATGAGCGTTTTTGAGCTCACCCATCGCGATTTCAATGGAGGGAGGAGAAAACAAGACGGCTGTTTTGGGTTATTGAAACGAAAACATGAAACCAGAGTTTTCATTTCAATAACCCATTGTTTAAATTCAGACATTGTTCAAATTCAGTAATTTTGGTGCCTGCTCAACTTTGTACCGAATTTAACCCTCAAGCTGTGCACTCCTTAGAAGTTTGCAAAAAGATTTTTTGAAATTCATTTTTCTCTACCAAAATTAACTCTAATTCAAAAATTTTTTGACTAGGCTTGTAGAAGAAATTCAGAGGAACGTTTTAAAAAAAGAATTATCAAAATTCATAACATTTTCTCTGAGATATAACGTTTTCTTTGAGGGTATACTTTTTCACATTAATAAAAGTGCGTAAATTTAAGGGCACACTCTTGGAAATATTTTTTTTGTACTTAAAACTGTTTTTTCAGCTATAATTAATCGTTTTTAGTTGATTTTGTGCATATTGCCACTTTTTGCACAAATTTGTGCGCCGTGACATACTTTGTGTTCTTTGGACCCCTGGGTGTAGAGATAAGCGAAGAAAAGTGGGGCGATTCCCCGTGCGTATGCTAATTTTCAGCCTTCGTCTGAAATTTCAAAAAATTTTCTTTTTTCTTCTTCTGCCGAAAATTAAAGGAGGCAGGGGCCAATTGCGCACATGGAAAGTGAAAATTCGCATATTTTCTTCTTACTCCACTTTCCGATGTGCGCAATTGGCCTTTCATGGGTTCCGAAAATGGGAAATTTTTTACCCGATAACAAACTCACGGCGAATCAAAATACTGAAAGCAAGTTGCAGACAAGGATCAAAATTATAAAAAAATTTCGCCAACTCAGCTCGCCGAGCGCTTCAAAACGATTACCATATCAAGGGTTTTGGGGGGGGGGGGGTTTAACCCATGGCCGATTGGCTAACGAGCTAAACTCTGTTTCCTGAACTTTGTCTAATTCAGTTGTATATGAAAATCCGATTTTGATTTGTGTGTTTATGCCTTCACTCATAGGGCGCGGGATCTAACCCGCGCCCTATGAGTGAAGGCCGGGCACATTAGAAAATTTTTTCGATTCCAGGAGGGGGCTAGAGCCCCTCTTAGTCCAACAGACGCTACGTTACTGTTGTTAGCAAAAACTTACAATCCATGCAATAAAAATCAACAATAAAAATAAGGCTACAATATTCACAAGAATTATTGTTAGTTGGCAACTAAAATTTTTGAAATTTAAAAATGGAAGAAAATTTTAAAATATGCATGAAGATACCTAATGATTGGCGCAGTTGAGTAATTCGATGTGGAATACAAGGCTAGCAATAGCAAAAATAAGCAACAATCTATAGAGGCCAAGAAGCACCTAAAGGGGTATGGGAGACGATACAGAGCAAATACGATACACATATGGCAGATACAAGCTAAAAAAGTAGATTTTCAGATTTTTGCATGGGTTAACCCTGCACTTGTACAGATTTGATTCGTGCTTTCTGAGAGAGTAGCCACTAGACTATGGGTACATTTGTAGGCCGGTGTTCGAACCCTTCAGTGCCGTACCCAGGATTTTGCCATTGGGAGGGGTACAAGTAGTGATGTTCAAAGTAATAAATGAGGGTAAGTGAGATAATAGATTTAATGTGATAACATTGTCACTGTGATAACGATTTTTGTGATAACGTTATCACGCATACATGGGCAGCACCCCAAGTGGAATTTTCAAAAAAACCCACAACCCTCATTTGGTCCACCTCCCGATGGAGTCTAAAAGATGGTGACCAAAAAAAGATTAACAAATTTAAAAAATATTCTTTTTTCCGAAAATAAATATTCTGCTCGAAGCAGCCAACTTTTCGACCATTTCCTTGTCAGTTTGTCGGCCTTCCGACCCACATTCTACGTCCCCCTCCACAACCCCCTCACACCCACCCCCCCCCCTTCCCCCAAGTGGGAAACCTGGGGTCTGCCCATGTATGTTATCACGTGATAATGTGATAAGTGATAACGTTATCACAAAAATCGTTATCACTGTTACCAACTTACAGGGTAGCCATAGAATTGAAATTATGCGAGTTGATTTTTGTACTTGTGCTAAAAATGCCAAGAGGATCTAAATTTAAAAAAAAGATTTTTTCGTATTTTTTTCAAATTTTTTAAAATTACATGCTGTCCGACGGATAAAAATAACGAGATTGCATAAGAGACCAAAACCAGAAAAATTCTTCCTACTCTACAAAAAGTGTCAAGTATACAAATAGCAATAAGAAGACCGAGACAAATAAACAGCTGCATCAGTAGAAAAGGATGGAATTTGTCCCTAAATTTGGGGTGTAAAAAATTCAATTTTTTTGTTAGCTTGACGGGAATATAATTGGGCAGAGGGGGATAACAAAATTCAAATAACAAATTTTTGAACCACCATGAATAAGCTCCGATTGACTAGGAGTTTCAAAAATCTTTTCTTTTTTAAAGAACATATCAAATAACCCTTCAGAAATGACAAAATTAGCTGCTATAACTCTAATCAGATAAAAAATATCAACTACTATATAAGAAAAAATGATCCCTTCAATCAAGAAGCAGGATGGCTCAGTGGATTGGTTGCATGCCAATGACTGGACGGTCCAGGGTTCAACTCCCTTTACCGTCCAAAAGTTTTTGCTATTTCTTAACAATTGTTCATTTCCTCAGAATTAGTGTTATATCAGCTAATTTTGTTATTTCCAAAGGGTTATCAGGTATGCTCTTTCAGACTATATAGGACTTTTTGAAACAATTCAAATGTCACTTCGTGCATGCCCCTTATCAACACAACCATCCCCCCTAGCCCCAACTTACTCTAAATTGTAACGCATCAATAAAAAATTGGCAATGGCTATGTGAATGGATAAAAATAGCAAAATTCTGCATTCAGATAAGTGAAAAGTCGTCGGTCTTTTTCTAAACATAGGTCAATGTGAGTAAGGTCCAGGAATGCACCTCTCCAGCCGCAAAAGATGCAAGTTTGCCTTGTATCTTTTGCGGCTGTCATCCCTCAGTACTTACTTAAATGGAAATAACAAATCTGGGGGTATTTCATAAGAACCTGTGGAGCAATGAAACATCGCTCGAATACTGAAAATGAATAAAAATTGCACAAAAAATATTAGGAATGAACTAAAATTGTACCTAGAATTAGATAAATTATGCAAATGATTTTCGATTAGAGTCATGCTTTGAACCGTATTTCCATAATTTGGACGCCGTAAAGAGTCCTATAAGGTGGCCCCAAATGAATCCGAACACCGTAGTATCTATTATCGAGGGCTCCAGCAAGAATTACATTATTCAACAAAAGGCATATTCAGCATGCACTTTTGCCTAATACTCAGAAATTTTTTCGACAACGAATTTCTGGAGCCCTCGAGAATTGGGGTTGTACGGCGCTCGGGTTCATTTGTCCAAAATTACACTTGATAAATAAGATGCTTACAGTTTGCCCAGCTTCGGCGTCCCCTTGTCGCTCTCGGCCGGAATTTGCGAATGGTGTTTCAGCACCCCAGGATTCGGCTAATTTGGAGACTTTTGTTTTGACAGAAATCCGGCTAGGTGTTAAAGGACCGAGAATTTCATCGTTTCCACAAATGTCAAGAGCGCGGCGTCTAAAAAATTTGGTTCTTTCGCATATGTTATATGTTATCGAGGGTCAAAAATTCCTGAAAATTCATCAAAAATTGAAAAATTCGTCAAAAATGACAAATTCGTCAAAAATCGAAAAATTTGTTGAAAAAAACGAAACGGTTGAATTTTTGAGCCAAAAATGAGGGCACTAGTTTTGTTCACTTCATACTTATTTCGATAAATCGATGCCGTCCTTTCCATCATTGTGACTTTGTCAGGTAAGATCAAGTAAGTGGGTTGACCCAAGGCTAAAATCATCGGGTCTTCGGATCTAAAATTTCAAAATAAAAAACTTCAAAAATTGGGTATACCTGGCTTCCACGATACAATAGTCCCCGGTTAACAAGTCTTTAGTTTTCTTGGTAATATGAACAGCTCTAAATTTGTTGGTTTCAAAACTTTGAATTTTTAATATAAAAAAAGAGTTGTTTGATCGGTAGTGCAGTGGTATAACGTTTTTCATGGCTAGCTTTACGAAAAATACTTGACGAAGTGGATAAGGAAGCGGCCATTCCGATTTGGCAAGTTAAGCAGCGTTGAGCCTGCAGGTTCAATCCCACTAGGGCGAAAATTTCGATATACAAAAAAACTTTCCTTACAAAGAATGGAGCAAAAATTTTTTGCTCTATTGTTTGTAAGAAAAGTTTTTTTGTAGATCAAAAATTTTGATCGAACCTGCAGGCCCAACGTTGCTTCACTTGTCAGATCGGACGGGCGGCTCCTTATCCACTGCACCAAGTAACCAACATTTTTCGTAAAGCTAGCCATGAAAAACGTTATATGATCATTTTTTTCAAAACTACTTTTTTCGCTATTTTAGCAATATTCAACAAAAAATCTCATTACCCTGCTACCCCAGCAGTTTCCATATTATTAGCGAGTGTGACATCATCTGACCAAATGTCATATTGCCACTTCTTCAAACCCAAAATTCCACTTAGCACCGACCCTGTATGGACACCAATTCTCATACCTAGCTCATTTACGCCCGTCGCTGCTCGGACTTGTCTAAACGAAGAAAAAAATGGAACAAAAAATTTAAAAAAAATACTTGATGGTTTTAATCATCTCTAAACCCATTAACACACACATATCGGCATGGTTTGGGCGTTTAATGGGCATGCTAAAAAAATTTTTTAAAAAGCCGACACAGAGAAGCCAAAGGCAACGAGCCACATACACACATGGGACTCGAACCCTGTGCCTTTAGATCAAAGAACAGTACTCTATTAATTGCACTATGCGACCTTATTTTACATGTTCTCTCTTTTTTTTGTTATAAACTGCAAATCCGTCACTTTAGCCACTCGGTCATGGTCTCAGGATGGAAAACCCGTGTTTTGGTATTCGTTCTACTCGTTTCGGCGAGCTGAGACGAATGGTATGACTCATTTTTAAAATTTCGAGTTCCCTCCAATTTTAGCAACAAAGATCCCCTCCCCTAAGTCAATGAATAAGAGCATTATAATGTATCGCCATTTTCTTACCCAGAAACCACATAATAACAATCACCAAGAAATTTTATCCTCATACATTGAAGCTTCTAAATTTTTTTCTGTCAATTTGTTCATTTTTGCGTTGATTTACCCTGGCATCCTTATCAAACTTGCTATAGAGCTCATTCAACGTTTTCACCAAATCTGCCGCTGTCAATTGTGCCGACAGCATGGTAAAATTCACTATGTCAGCGAATAAAATGCTAGAGAAAAAAAGAAGAAATTTGTACAAAAATTCAAGCAAAAATTTACCTAACATTTTCATGCCTTTGAATATGTAAATCGTGGAACAATTTCACGCAGACCTCTTCGGGCTGCTCGCTTTTGCGCTTTTTTTGATTTTGATTGTGTTTTTCTTTCTTTTGGCTTTGATTTTCATTTTTTGGTTTTTCTATGGAGTTCGATAATATTGCTTTGATTACCTATTAA
Source organism: Acrobeloides thornei (assembly GCA_034699885.1). Classification (NCBI taxonomy): domain Eukaryota; kingdom Metazoa; phylum Nematoda; class Chromadorea; order Rhabditida; family Cephalobidae; genus Acrobeloides; species Acrobeloides thornei. The sequence goes on along the minus strand of JAQGCP010001950.1, from coordinate 3,807 downwards.
ATGGAAAAGTTTGAAAGTGGGAGGGGAATAGAGCAGTTATAAGGAGCTGCTTTCTTGACAAAGTTGTATCAAGGGATGACAAGAGACCTTCATCGGAGGCAAGTGCCTCCCAAGGACTCGAATGAAACGAAAAGTTTGAAACGATACGAATGAAACGATCGAATGAAACAATACGAATGAAGCGATACGAATGGAACGACATAATGAAAAAAATCAAAAAAAGTTTTTTAAATTTTCCCATAGGAAAAAAATTTTTATTGGTCTTTTCCATTATGTCGTTTCATTCGTATCGTTTCACTCATATCGTTTCATTCTCTTCGTTTCATTCGAGTCTATGCCCCTAAGCCCTTATATGTGATTTGGGGAGGGGTGGAGACAAGTAAAACGTAGCCATTTAACGAAACCCACTTGTTCATTCAGTTGAATCGGAATAACACTCGATAAGAGGTGTCCCTAAAAATCAATTTTTGTTTCACAAATTTAATTGTATTGGGTTCGCTAAGACTAGCGCCATTATTATTCATTTTTGATGAACTTTCAGGCCCAACTGGGCTTTTGGAGTAAAGCCTGTAACACATAGTGAGTGTTCCATGTTAGACAAAATTGATGGCGTTTAAATTTTTCAGAAAAAATTTTTCTGTAAAAAATTAAACCGCTGGAGGGTGTGGATCTGAAAGTTCATCAAAAATGCCACTACCAAACGGTCACGCAGTCCCGAGGGGCTGCGTGAAATTGAAAAAATGTTTACCATCCGACTTTTCAAGTTCTCAAGTTCAACCCTTCTCTTCCCAGCTTCCCATAGTTTTGTAGCGATTGAAGCTCGACTACAAGCATTACTTGAATCACAAATAACGCCAACTAGAGTGACTACTCCTTGATAGAAAAATAAGGGGAGGACCTAAAATCTTTTTTTAAAATTTCATTCATCCATCCAAGTTGAAGAAAAACATCACAAAAATCATCCATCCAAGGGGTCGGTCCCACCCCTACTGTACATGTATGCCACTAGTGCTGTAGCCAGGAATTTGGGGGGGGGGGAGGGGTAACTGCAAACTCCTAGGCGCATCAGCTTTGTTGAGATCGGCTCAGCGACCCGATACTTTGACTTCGTCCTAGATGGTTAGTCGCTGAATTGGCTTCGAATATCTTTTCTGCCTTTTTATAACGTTTTCCGGTATTTTCAATACAAAAAACACCAAATCCAACAGGGGTAGTGTCCCCGAATTTTTGTTGGTTGTCCCCGTTTTTTGTCGGGTGTCCCCGAACGTTTGTCGGCCGATCCCCGAACTTTTGTCGATCGGTTCCCGAACTTTTGAACGTTTTTACACGAACTTTTGCTCCCCTGATATTGGTATCACAGTTGCACAACCCCGGTAAAATTTTACCAGGGGTAGGTCATAGGGTGGGGTGAGGGATAGGTCATGTGTCACGGGGTGGAGGAAGGAGGGGTAGGTCATCGATCCCCGGGCCGATGACAATTAAAAAAAAAGATCGCCAATCTGCGGGGGGGGGGGAGAGTGGGTTATAAAAACAAAAATTTTCGACCGGGGTCTGTGCAATTGTGATTGGTATCCGCTTGAAGTTGCCCCCTTACCCCTAGCAAAATCTGGGTGGGGGTCGCAAAAAAGCAAATTTTTTGTGACTTTCAGAGGGATCGCAAAATTTGAAAAGTGGCTCCTTTAGCCATCACAAAATTTGGATAATATGGACCTCCTCTGCCCAGGTATGTACAACTTGTCCACAAATTTTTACCGAAAATATAGGCGAATCTTCATCTTCGGTATTGGGTTGCATTTTAGAATTACTATATAAAACCAAAGTGATCAAAATTATGTTGAAAAAATTGAATAAAACTGATAGCACGAAAAATAAGCGTCGATGCCTAGGTAGCACAAAAAATTGATACAGGGTACTAATTGCTAGTGAACTATAAAGTGAAGATAATTCGGCGCCTCGTTCTTCTTTCCCCTGAAATTTTTACTTTTTTCCCAAAAATAACTACACGTAAAAACCGTACGAATTTTCGAGCAATTTTTTGCAAAAAATTTTTTCAAAATGCGAAAAATCATTTACGCGCATTGAAAAACCATGAAAACGCCTCGCTGATCATGAAATCGCAGAAAAAACCAGAAATTTTCGCTTTTTTTCAAATTTTCTGCTATTTCATGGTTAGGGAATTTTGCAAAAAATTGCTCGGAAACTCGCAAAAGTACGATTTTTTTGGATGGGGGACTTTTGTGTGCAACCACATATGTGCAACGACACTTGCGTATCCGACTTTTGAGCACCAGATTTTTGCGTTCCGACATATGCGTGCTAATAATTGCGCCCCAACACTTGCGCACCCGATTTGTGCGCCCTTTTCCGTTTTCAAATTTTCGACCTTTTTTGAAAGATATTTTACAATGGGGACGCAATTATTAGCCGTATATGTAGGGGCGCAATTATTAGTGCGGGGTATACGGGGCGCAATTGTTAGCGCTGGGTATACAGGGCGCAATTATTAGTGCGCATATGCCGAGGCGCAATTATTAGCGCGGATATACAGAGCGCAATTATTAGCGCGCATATGCTGGGGCGCAATTATTAGCGCGAATATATGAGGCGCAAATATTGGGGCGCAATTATAAGCGCGCATATGTTAGGGCGCAAATGTTGGAGCGCAAATGTGAAAGTGCAAATGTCAGGTGCACATATGTAAAGGCGCAAAAGTCCCCCGCCCGTTTTTTTAGCCACCCTGTATGTTTAAACTCTAAAATTTTTCTTTTTCTATTTTTAATTGTTGTTGAAAAATGCGATTTTTTCAATTTTATGAAAATTCAATTTTTTTGTAAATTATTTTGTTGTTGTTGCATCTTTTAGGGTCGCCACAAGCTATCGTATCCCCACAAGCAACGGCACAAGCTATCGTACGAAGTCATCGCACGAGTGTAAAATACACTCGTACGTACGACGGACAAAATGGCCATAAGGGCCTGCACTAATTCGTTCCGACACGAAATTCCGGAACTCGTCGGAACGACTTAAAATTTAAAATTGTTGAAAAATTTTTGCGCTAATAGATAGAACTTTTTATGTTTTATCTATTAGCGAAAAAAATTTTCAAAAATTTTAAGGTTTAGGTCGTTCCGACGAGTTCCGGAATGTCGTGTCGGAACGAATTAGTGCCAGCCCTAAGAGTTTTTACTAAGAAGGCTTGTTAACAATGTTCATAATGATCTTGTTTATAGCTTGCTCATTTAGCTTAACATAATTTTTTATGCATTTTTCAAAGATTTGTATGTAATATTCGCATGACTTGGATGCAATCAGACTTGAAATTTTAATTTATTTTGTATCAGATTATGGGAGAAAATGTGACATCGACACAAACGATGGTATGTAGTGTGATTTTTCTCACTCTAAAAAAAATTTCTTTGGAATAAAACATATAAACACATGGTACTCTACGTTCGATTAAATAATAAAGGGGTTGTCGAGAAATTACTTTGCAAAAAATAGTTTAAAACAAACACCATATGACATACTCGATAAATAGTTCTTGTATCAGAGCCATGTTTTTTGCGCGTGCCCAACGCCCCGGAGCAAGGGGGTTCTACATGCTCAAGGCTTCGGAAACCGAACTTAGACACTCTGGACGCAACGTTGCTTAACTTGCAAGATCGGACGGTCCGGCAGCGTACCGAGAGAACTATGCTTCCTCGTTATATTATCTCAAACAAATAAACACCCTCGCATAAAATCAATAACAAGATCCTATTCCCTTTCTCGAATATTTCTCTTTTCTCCTCTTATGCATTATTTATT
>JAQGCP010001949.1:0-11291 GCA_034699885.1 Acrobeloides thornei | reverse complement strand
TAGGAAAACGTGAGGAAATCTATAAAGAATAACACTAATCGTCGAACGCGGCAGGACAGGATAGGCATCAGTGACATGCCCTATGGTTCTGTCTTATTCTGATCATAGATGGAAAAATATACTAGGATAAACCACCTCTGATTCTGGTAGTATAACTTTTCGTACAATTGTGGTTCGTACGAACTTTTCGTACGGTACTTTTCGTACGATACTCCATCCAGAACTGAGAAATCATATAGCAAGAGTTGTGTTCAAAAGAAAGATTGCTTCTATTACTTAAAATATTTTTTAAATAAATTTATTAATTTAAGTAAAAGAAGGATACAAAATCATATATTAGAATTTTTTGTCTAGAATTTTTAAAGCTAATGATATGTTAGGACTGTGATTGTTATGTGAATTGTTAGTATTGTTTTTTTCCCATTTTTCATTTTGGGTATAGAATAAATAAATTGAACATTTTATTTTTGAAAAAATTCGAAAAGAAAAAAATTATTTATCCAATTCTATCATTCTTAGAATTGTTTGACCCAATTAAGAAAGTTATTGATTGCCTCCAGACCATTTTGTCCACTTTGTTGGGGTGGTGGCTGAGAGCTACTTGGTTGGAAACCGTTTGGTGGTGGTTGAGAGCCATTCGGTTGACCACCAGATTGTCCTTGGTTTCCCGAACCTTGTTGGCCGCCTTGTTGACCATCTTGTGGTAGCTGTTGACCAACTTGTTGATCACCCTGAGCACCGGCTTCTTGTTGGCTTCCAGAATTACCTTGTGGTGGTTGTTGACCTTGTTGACCATTTTGACTACCAGAACCTTGTTGACCTCCAGCTCCGCCTTGTGGTGGTTGTTGGGAACCATTTGGTGGAGGTGATTGCGAACCGCTTGGTGGTGGCTGAGATCCACTTGGTGGTCCGGCTTGTCGTTTTCCTCTGCTTTGTTGTTGGGGTGCTTGGGTACTGTTTGGCGATGGAGGCTGTGATCCATTTGGTGGCTGTTGAGAGCCATTAGGTTGACCTCCGGATACTCCTTGGTTGCCAGGACCTTGTTGTCCGCCTTGTTGGCCTCCAAATCCACTTGGTGTTGATTGTTGACCTTGACCACCTTGTTGACCTCCAGCTCCACCTTGTGGGGGTTGTTGAGAGCCATTTGGCAGAGGAAATTGAAAACCATTTGGTGATGAACGAGTAACAGCTTGTCTTTTACCTCTTACAACAACGGATGGCTGAGAACCAGTTGGAGGAGGTTGAGAACCATAAGGTGGTTGTTGAGAGCCATTCGGTTGACCACTAGATCCTCCTTGGTTGCCAGGACCTTGTTGTCCGCCTTGTTGGCCTCCAGATCCACTTGGTGTTGGTTGTTGACCTCCTTGTTGACCGTTGGGACCTTGTTGACTATTTTGATTTCCAGAACCACTTGGTGTTGTTTGTTGACCCTGACCACCTTGTTGACCTCCAGCTCCGCCTTGTGGTGGTTGTTGGGAACCATTTGGTGGAGGTGATTGTGAACCATTTGGTGGTGGTGGCTGAGATCCACTTGGCGGACCGGCTTGTCGTTTTCCTCTGCTTTGTTGTTGAGGAGCTTGGGAACCGTTTGGTGGTGGAGGACGAGATCCATTTGGTGGTTGTTGAGAACCATTTGGTGGAGTTGGACGGCTTGCACCAGGTCCACTTTGGTCACCAAGTATTTGTTGGCCACTAATTGTCTGGCGTTGAGCAATGGCAACTGCCAAAAGGCAAGTAGCTAGAAGAAAGAATGACTTCATCCTGTTGAGTTTACTTCCTAAATTAAAAATTTAGCACAGTTATGTATTGGTTAATGGTTCGGTTTGGGTAAGAGGTAGAGAGGAGGAAAATGGGAAATCTGTGAGATTATGTGGATGAAAAAATGATAGAATTTACAGAAATTTTTACCTCCTTTACAAGAAAAGGGATTTCTAGACCCAAATATGAGATGAAATCTCAAAACTGATACCTTCATCGTCTCAACCTCGGCCTTATAAAGACCTCTCAGGACCACCTTTTGTTGCGAATCTACCTATGGTACACTTTTTGATGTGGATCATATCTATGAACCCACCCAACCATCCAAACTAATCTAACAATAGACTTGTTATACAAGTCAATTTTGACATAAACATTTCAAAATCATAGTGGGGGAAACCCGAATGTATGTCATATATTTCGAGCTACAGTTATGTATATTCATGACCTTACAGAGAAATGAGCAATTTCATATGCAAATAAAAAAATTTCATGGCCGAATTGTTTAGATTTATGATCGATTAAAGATCTCGTACATTTTAGTGAACATGGAACATCTTGAACATTTTTATAGACTGTCATATTTTTTAGATGATTTGGGCAGTATTTTCAACATACTTTAAGTCGCTTCAGTCTTTATAGTAGAGTAATCTCGATAGTACTCGGCATTCAGAATAGCAAAAATCATGACAAGCATTTTTGTTTGATGGAAAGTTTTCTGGGGTAATATTATGTGAGAAAAGCGCATTTTTGAACATGAAAAAATCTACCTGAGTCTGATTGAATAAGTAATGTTTTCGTGTCAATATACAGACTTTTTCAAAACGTCTGGTTTTTCAATGTTGCATCTTAAAAGACCAGTCTACTTTTGGGGAGTTGATGCCATGTGATAGAGCACAAGAATTGGAGTGTTTTTTGCTTTTACGGCACTACTTGAAAATCTAGCTGTAAACAATTATGAGCGAAACAAAATTGCGAAAAAAATTTCAAATTTGCCGCAATTCGCCTGCACTCAAGCATCAATCAGATTGTTTATTGAAACGATCTAATAAAAAATAAGATTCAAAATGCTTGAATATTTGGGGAAAATAAATACAGCATTTTTTATATCTCGTCGAGACGAATAAAATGACATAAAATTTTTTTTAAATTTAGTTGTTTTATTTAGTATTAGCAAAACCAATTCGTTTGCCACCAATGTCGTAGATATTGCAATAAGCTCGAATAAATGCGTCCCCCAAAACCCAAGGAGGACCATGTCCATGATAGTTATTGTCCTTGATAGTAATCTCACATGTATTGTCGCTCCGATGGAACTAAAAATTTAAACATATATGGGCATCAAGAACGGCGCTAGGAAATTTGTGAGTGGGAGTCCACTTTTGAAAATTTTGGTAGAGCTTCCACTCATGGGATGGGATATATTCACACTTACATTATGAACATAATATTTCGATGGGACATTGTAATTGATTCCATTAATCGTAAAAACTATATCCGGCAAGCCATTCACTTTAGAACAATCAATCACATATTGATTATGGTAATCACTCCAAGTAGCACCGATTTGAGCAATTATTTGTTGAATTTGTGCAGTGGGTCCAACAATAAAGGATGTGCCAGTGTCCGATAAAGCTTGCTGGGATCCTGTATAGGAGTAGTTACCCGTAGAAATTCCATCGAATGCAAATTGCCAATAGGTTGAGGAGGTTAGAGGGGTATAGTTGACAGTAGAATCATCGCAGTTTTGGGTATCAATAGCGCCAAAAGTGATCAACCCACCGTTATAATCTGGCCAGTTGTATTCATTAAGTCTAAAAATTTTATGGAGAAAGGGTATATTGTAGCCGGGAGTTTATGCTTTGCGCGTCAAGAACAAGCAAATTTTATTTTTTATTTTTCTACGGAAAAAGACAGGCCTACCCCTCTCCACCCCATAACCCATCCCTCTCTACCCCATGACCTACCCCGTTAGAATTTTACCGGGTTTATGCAACCGTGCTCCTTATATATCAATACTCAGAACAATAGCCCCCGGGAGTAAATGTCACATGTACAGGCTAGTGAAATTTTCCTACGGGGGACAATTTCTACAGGCAATTGTTCTGGGGCAACTATTACTCGCTCTTACTCTTTAAGATAAACAGTAAATAAAGGCTTATCCAATTGCGATAACAAATTCCACATCGGCGGAATCAAATCATTCGGTCTAGGCAATCCTAGCCCGTAAATTCCATCGATTGGTTGATTGCCAAATATGTCGTCGATGTAATAAGAATTTGAGAAGCCTTGAGTACGATAGGATAAGCCAGTTCCTGTGATCTAAAAATATAGTAATTAGTTAGAGAATATGTTTGAATCTCATACAGTTACGACATCGAGCGCCACAGTGCCTGCACATTGTCCTGCACCATAGGTTAATGTTATGTCATATCCTTGATTAATGAACGTGGTGGATTTCCTTTAAAAAAAGTATTTTCCAACATGTTGGAGTTTACTTTTGGATTGGGTAGAGAGGAAGCTTCAGATGATGAAGTTAACTGCCACTGATGGGATGCTGGGGATCAAAAAATGGTCCTGCTAGTGAGTAACCTATTTGGCCTTCCGATGAGGATGCTCCCCCAAATTTTGACCCCATGATGGAGTATATATGACAATGGGAAGATGTTGCAACTGACCCACTCCCTCCAAAGCATGTGTGCAGATGATTGCTGTCTAATAAAAAAATTTTCTATGCTTACGTGCTATCAAACAAATTTTTTTGAACACCACCTTTGTCTGGAAATCCGTTACATGCATCGTTAGTGCATTTGTTTTTATCAATTACCCAAACATTTGAACTCCCAGTATCCAGAACAAGTTGAAAAGTTTGCGCTAGAATTTTTTATTTTTAAATTAAGAAAAGAACTTACGCGGTGTTCCTACACTGATATTCCCAAGATAAAAATTATTCCAATAATCATCAAAGATTTGTGAGCCTGATTTCTTTGATTTGGGTAGAGAATTTTTGAATGCTTCCCATTTGCCTTGTCTATGGAAATTTTTAAGGCTTAAAATTTGTTGAGTCTTACCTTTCAAGCACAACTCCTAGTGGCAAAGTTCTTGTTAAACCTATTTGAGCGATTTTAGCTCTAATTAGTAAGTTGAAGGAAAATAGCAAAATAATGGTACTACATTTGACTATCATTTTAAATCTATGATCAAATTGTTTGAACTAAAGTTCTATTTGTTAAATCAGTGGTGTCCGGCGACGTTTGCGGACGCCGTCGACGTTTAGATGCAACGACGTCACAAACGTCGGAAATATCGATGTCCAAAACGTCGGACCAGGGGTCCAAAGAATACAAGTTCTGTGGAACACAAAACACTTGAAACACAATTTGTTCAGAACACAAAATGTATCATGGGTTTGGAACATTGGAATACATGTTGTGTTTTGGGTTCCAAGCGTTTCGTCATCAACATTACAAACGTCGGACGTTTCAGACGTCTTCTCGTCCGACGTTTCAGACGTCTTCTCGTCCGACGTTTCAGACGTCGGGACGTCTAAAACGTCGACGTTTCTAAACGTCGGCATTCGAAAAACGTTGTTAATAGTCGTTATTAATTAAAAGGCACGAAAATCTTAGGTGTTGACGTTTGAAACGTCGGACGTTCTAAACGTCGATATTTCGTTCGTTCGAAACGTCGATATTGCTTGAAACGTCGCTATTCAAAAATTTAAACGTCACGTCGACGTTTGTGATCAACGTCGACGTCATTGGACACCACTGGGTTAAATATCAATAGCAAAATTTAAAGTATAAATAAACAAGTTATTTGTGCCAATTATAATAGATTCAAATATGTAAATATTCAATTGTGCAATACGAAATATGCATAATAAAAAAACTTGACAGTTAATTTCATTTTTTGGTTTTTGATTTTATATATATCAAATATAAAAAATACAAAATACTGGCATCCTTAAGCTTCTTAGAAAGGAAAAAATAAGGAGAAAGGAAAGCGCATAAGGAAAAAGGCTGATAAGATTTTTACCTCTTTTTATCTGTTGCTGTCTAATAATCGTTTTAAAAGCACAAGGCTGTCTTATTGATGTATGTTACTGGCATATTTGACTGAGTCAAATGTGCCTAGGTTTAGGCATAGGCCTATATCTATAAGCCTAGGCCTAGGATTAGGCATAGTAATAGGCCTAGGCTTAGGCCTAGGCTTAATCCCAAGCCTATGCCTAAACCTAGGCAAATTTGACTCACAAGGGACATTCACCAGGGATACTCCCAGTTTTTTTTAAAACGACTTTAACTGATTCTATAGGCCCTTGAAGTTACGAAAACACAAAAATTAGAGTTCCCTAGTTCGATTAAGGGGTTAAAATTCGAGTTTTGTCAGTCAAATATGCCTATAACATATATAAGTGTAAAAAAATCAAAATACAAAATTTATGCTATCTTTTTAAAAAATCCAAAATTGGTCCGCAAGATAGTATCCGCAAGTGTAGCATCCGCGAGATTTGCGGCCACAAGTGTAGCAACCACAATAGTGGGTCGGGAAGCTTCGTGACGCCCACTTTTCGTCACACTTTTCACATTTTTCGAAAAAGTGTGACTTGTTCGTCGCAGTCACACTTTTCGTCACCCTTATAAAAGCCGCTTAAAAAACGAGACAAATTTTTCAAGAAATCCGCGTGACAAACCAATGTTAAGGCTTTTACATATAAAGTATTTGGCCTGAATTCCAGAATACACAAAATTCTCTCTGATATCCATTTACAATTAGTAAAAAATTTTTACCTTTTTATCTTCCTTACTACCAACAATGGATCCAAACTATCAATTTTAATGATAATTTATGCATTTTCCCTCTATTTTATAGAAGATTATTAGCCATCTATCAATGGCGTGGGGTATGTTAATCCAAGTCTGAGAAGATTCCTATCATTATTGCCCTTTGAATTATAAAGCCGTTTATCAGATGTATATGAGAGGTGTATATGATAATAACATATTAACATTTCATTTATTGAAATATTAACATTCCATTTATTGAAATGAATATTAACATTCCATTCATTGAAATGCAGTCAAACCTGATATAACGGCACTTCCTGTCCACATGTGTATAAACCCGAAAATTTTGACTTTCTGTGGGCGGGAAAAAACATAAGGCGATTTTTTTCAAAAAGTTTTCAAAAATCACTTATTCGCGCCGATAGACGCGAAAAATTTTTTTTTAAAACACTTTTTTAAGCTAAAAATGCTTTAAAAAATTACGATTTTTATTGAAAAAATAGGAAGTTTTTACGGCTCAGACTGCGGGCAAAATGTTTTTTTTACGGCTCGAGCTGCGAGCGAAACCAATTCGCCGCAGCCCGCGAGTTACGGGCGAAATGGTCTAAAATTTGCGGGTGAAACTCATTTTGGCCTGCGAGTTGTGGGGGACCTCCCCCCACTAAATTCGAAGGGGGATTTGTACACGTGTTGTGACCACTGGTGACCACACATATATAAATCACCCTTCGAATTTAGGGGGGGGGTGTCGCCCAACCCGCAGGCCAAAATGAAGTTTCGCCTGCAAATTTTTGCGGGCGAGACCATTTTGCCCATGGGCTGCGGGCAAAATGACGCAGTTCGAGCCGCAAAAAAGCCATTTTGCCCGCAGCCCAAGCCACAAAAATTTCCAATTTTTTCAACATCCTATTTTTTCGCCCGCAATTTTTGCGGGCGAAATTCGTTTTGGCCTCCGGGTTGCGGGCGACCCCCCCCCCCAAAATTCGGAAGGGGGGAGGGTTTATACACGTGTGCTCCCGTCGATTAGGAGAATTTCCATTAGAAAAACTCGATTTTTTTGGATCTCGGTTATTTTATACACTATTTGAGGTCGTTAACCACATTTTCTTTAAGAATCGGCTATGGAAACTCCAAAAATGAATGAGTTTTTAACAAATTCACAAAGAAATTTTTTGGTCATTTTTTAGCTTTTTTGTATTTTAGCCATTTTTGAGGCTATTTAAATCAATCACATTTTCAAAAATTGACAAAAAATACCACCTCTCCTGCTCGGTTGAGAGATTCAGATGAAGATTATAGGTGAAAACATTTAAATTTTGGATATTTTTGTTTAAAAAATGGCGAATTTTGGACATTTTTTGAGACCGAAAAGAGGTCACTGAGCATCGTTTTGGAATTTTAAAGGGGTATTTGTTAGTGTGTTAAGATGGTTGTTGTATAAAGGGCATAGGAGGATAGTACTTACTCTCCCCCTAATAACACTTATACAAATTAATTTATTTAAAAGCAATTCTAGAACGTGTAGTAGTATTGACAATCTTGGATGTAACACTCTGGACAGGATGTAACATTTTGGACAGACCCAAAGTTTGCAAAACTTTTTCTCGTATTGAAGAGCTCAAGAGGAGTATGAACCATGGTGGTGATAAGTAATAAATGTCAGAGACGTAATAGATAATTTTGATTAAAGTATTGAGCTTGTCTATATCTTCAAAGATATCTGGTGTGATGAAAAAATAGATCTAAATTTTTATAGTAAGCTAAACGGTCAAAAATTTTGAATATTTTTGGGGGACAATGGTGTAATAGGTCCCCCCCCCTCCCTTGCCGCAAAACTAAAAACTAGTTTTGAGGTCATTTTTCTCCCATAGGAAATACGCATCTTATTCACGTGCAATTCCTCGGATATTCTTTCTTTGCCAAAAACGTGCAAAAAAAGAATCTCCGCTAAAGTTTTTATGCGGTGGCACACTTCGCCACACCGGATTCCTACCCTCCGGGATAGGATCTTGGTATTTTTTCATGGTTTTTTGCCACCATTTCTAGAGGCATAACCGGCTTATGCCGACAGAAATGGGCATATATAAACCCCATTGTTTAACTGGAAGACAGAGACGGTCCTAGCAGTGAGTTTGTACCTTTTGATTTAAATTAAATAAAAGTTTTAATTTTTAATAATTTGAAGACTATATGAGATAGAACATTTTCTATCCCCCCTTGCCTACAACGTCATTCTGCCCGGGTACGACTCGAACGCCCGGGATTGTTTTAGACATGGGACTAGAGGGCCGAATCCAATTTATCCCCCATATTCTAGGGAGCCTAGTCCCCCACAAATGGAATTATTTCATCACAAAGTGGAGAAAATTTTGTTGATCTTTTTTCGATTTTTTTTTCAAAAATCCTTCCACCCTCATCACTATGTTTTGAATTTTTCCACCCACGTTCAGGTATGCTTCTATCCCATTCGCGAAAAAAGCAGCATCCGAGATTGTGTCGCCATTTTATGTACCTGTATGCCAGTAAGAACTCCAAACGAACACAATAATATAAGTGCAAAGATAAATAACTTGATGGCACTATCTCTTGTGTCATTAGTCGTATTATTGCCAGTATTTTTTCTCAAGAAAATAAGATTAATTGCGATCCAAAAATTCATGGTCAAGCTCGAAATTCCTACAAGTGAGTTGTAGAGCATGCTCCAGAAACTGTTTTTGATCTAAAATGCAAATTTGGAAAGTGGTAAAGCTTGTACGTTTACGTATTCGATTACAAAATAACTCCTTTGTTCACGGGAGATGGAGAAGAGAATACAAAGAGGAGAGGCTAAAGGAGACTCTCGAAAACAAATGGGTTTCTATTTTGTGATTTTCATACGCCCTTAGGCTATAAAAAATCGAGTAACTATTTGGTTTTTATGATTTCGATCGGAATTATGCCCTGATTGCCTCCTGGGCGATCCTATAGTTCAATATCTCTTATACAAAACCATGTTTACATCAAGCACAGTATTAGCATCCAATCTATAACCATAAAGAGGATTTTCAGGATCATCAGTAGACACTAACAATTCACAGAAACCTCCACCAGCAATTATATGCCAAGTCGAAATTATAGGTGTTAATAAAATCACCATAATTGCATATGGAAGTAATCTTTGCCAAAGCTAAAAATGTAAACATAATTTTCTTATAACAAGAGCAAACATCATGAAAGACAATTTTTTATTGAAAAGAGATATTTCTGCTCATAGATGAATATGGGGGCTAGGGGTGGTCTATATTTCGAAAATTTGCAAGAGGAATAATTTTTAAAAAACCATATTTTTTACCTGATGGTACCGCCGGAAGATTTTTCAAAAAGTGCTCAAAATTGTCTGAATTTTTGTATTTAGGGGCTTTCTATGATCTCCTCAGTGGGGATAACATGACACCTCCAGGAAGATCAAATATAGCCGCCTCAATGAGATTACAGCTGAATTTTTTCATGCTTGAGCAATTGTTTCAAAATGATCTCCTTTGATATCACGATGATCTTTATCTTATGAACGCCGCGGGCATAGCGAAGCTGAGTCCGTGGCGCTTAACTAGTCTTCTACTTACTATTTTAAATTTTGTTGGTAAAGCAATAGCTGTAAATCTATTAAAATTAATAAAAAAATATGTTATAAGTTGAGCATGAAAGCAATAATAATCGAACCAGACGATGAAAGTTGGTATGAAACCACTAAAAATTGCTTTATTTTTATCTTATTGCTTTATTATTTATTTTGCAAGTTACGAAACGACGTTTGTTCGCTTTAATTTCATTATTTTTATGTCGTTTTTATAAAAAAATTGAAAAAAGCATACATGGGCGAGGGGTAGATCGATAAACTAAAAAGAGAAATCCCCCCTACTTTTTGTGTCGTCATGGAGGTAGGTTGACCCACTCCCTGCCCAAGTGTGTAAAATATCACTTGACATAAATTGATTTTTTGTCAAAAAATGAATAAACAATGACTTTTTTGGCATTTTTGTCAAAAATATATAGCCGTTTTTTATTACAATTTTTTTCCGATTTAATTTCGTATATCGATTTTGCAAAATTAAAAATGCAAAATTTCGTTTCTTTTTGAATTTCGCCACTTTGATTTCGTCCCATTACTATCAGGGACGTAGCGAGGGGTCAAAAGAGGGAGGTATTTATAGCCTCATCAAAATTTAAACAATGAAAAAAATTTTCGAAACATAATGGTCCCCAATTGTGAAATTCACTTCCAATTTTTTTGTTTATCCCCCCCCCCCGATACTAGATCCTGGTTACGTGCCTGATCACTAGGGTGGAGCCATACATGCACAAGTAGGGAGGGGTGCAAGTTGTCAAATACGAATTGATCGCTGGCCAAATACGAATGCCGGTCGAATGCAAATTGATTGCTCGATACGACGAATTGAGGGGTGCAGCACCCCCCCCCCCCCTCCCCCTTGTGCATGTGTGGGTGGAGCAAGGGGTAATACCTGCTAGGTAACATATTATAAAACCAATAAAACCAGGGCACATCGCTAACTCTCAAAACAAGAAATAATAAAATCCAGTTAAAACAATCCTTCAAAAAAAAATTATTACAAAAAATCTATAAAAAAATCCATCCTTATGAAAAAAATTTGGATTATTGAAAATTGTCTTTTGGGTTATTGAAACGAAAATTCTGATTCATGTTTTCGTTTCAATAACCCAAAACAATGTTCAAATTGGATAATT
>JAQGCP010001948.1:0-11294 GCA_034699885.1 Acrobeloides thornei | reverse complement strand
GATTCAGAATTTACTGTAAAAACAAAAAATGCTCCATTTTTCATGAATTTTCCGAATATATATAAATTATGGCAAATGTCGCTGATCTAAAGAATTTTCAATTTGTACATGCGCACTTTGTTAACGATTTTTACAATTTTGGATGCTCGACTTATGAAAAGGGACTTGTTCATGGATATCGGCCAGGAATTCTAGTTTATTTTTATATGTGTCTCGATACCTCCCTCTGACGGAAAATTTCGGTCTAGAGCCCAAAAAGTGAATTTTTGAGGGGGTCAAAAAGCGTTATTAATAGAAAGAAAGTCCCTTTTCTCAAAAACTATAAATGCTAGGATCATGATCGAGGTGTCGTTGGAAAGGGGCACTACTGGCAATAAAAACTTGCTTTAAATTGTAAGAAACGCATTAGTAAAAAAAAGTTATGATAAAAACAAAAATAGTGTCCGGATGACGATTTTTGCGAAAATGACACCTCAATTTCTCCATAATTTTAAAGGCGCGGGACCTAACTTATATGTTTTTGTTAATCACTCGCTAGGTACATAAAAATAACCTAGGCGTCAGGTTTGTATCAACACTTTTTGGTGTAGTCCCACTCCCTTAAGGACTATCTTCGATATTTCGAGACATTGCCTCTTAAATCGAATGAATCTAACGAAATCATTTTTATTGGATGTAAAACTATAGTACCGAAAATATCAATGGAAAATGAGCAAAATCACAATTTTTTACAGCCCAGGAGGCTACTGAATCTGCAGATTCCCCTAAAAACCTTATCAAAAACGTATCAAACGTAGGTGGAGAGGGAGTACTGATCTCCCCCCTTTAGATATTGAATGTATTCTTTCGCATCTTTTGGTCAAGAAAGTGACAATAAAGTTCAAAGTTGCAAGTTAGTATCTACTCGTGCTGATAGTAATATGAATTTCGTGATCGTAAAGCAAATTATAATTAGGGCACTTGCTAATAAATATCCGACTTTACTCGTCGAAACTCTAAGAGCAAAAAACTTCTAATTGTCATAATCGGGGCATAATCCATAAAGTCGGGTATTTATTTATTTAATATTACATATATAGGAATAATGGTAATACAATTCAACATAACGGCCATAGGCACTTACAGTATGAGACATAGATTAAAAAAGGCAGAGTTATACAGAAACAAAGATTTGAGAAGATATTTTGTAGCAATATGGTGAAATATAGATTTATACTATATTGTGAAAGATAGATATGTAGTATGCTAAGAGTTTATTAAACTAACATTTAGAGACCGGACCAACCGATTAAACAAATATGGCCAAGTTCACGGGTACTAAAAGCAGTGATTTCTGGGCTTTCCTACAGATTTGATGGTGAGATCTTGGTGTCAAAAGATAGATCAGAAACTGAGCTACATGTTAAAACAAATTTGACGTAAAATGACCTCATTTTGAATGAGTTTTGGCCTTTGGAAGTTTTTCCGCGATTAGTTTACGTGCGTAATTTACGCGCGTAAAACAAAAGCATATTTTTGTTTATAAAAAAGCATATTTCCTTTACACTAAATATTTACAAAAATGTTTACAAAATCTTGGCCAACTTTCAGATTTGGCTTTGGCAGCGCATTAGTTATTTAAATATTACTCCAGAAATTACAATGTTAACCACATAAGAAACTTCGATTTCAACATAAGAAAAAACGATTTATTAACCATTTTCTAATATTTTATTAAGCTTCAGACAAGTTATCCTAATTTGGGGTATTTTTTGAGCAAGTGATTCTTCCTAAAATTAATCTTATCCATCAATTCCTTCTGGCTATTGATAGCTAAGTCAAACTTCGGTTTTAATTCAATAGACTTTATATAGTCAGCATTTGCTTCGTTATACTTGCCCAATTCCGCTTGCACAGTTCCTCTATTGCTATACAATAAGGCACACAAGGGTTTCAATTCTATAGCTTCCGTCAAGTCTGCTACGGCTTCATTGTATAAGCCTAATTTTCCATGCGCAACTCCTCTGTTGTTATAAGCAAACACATTTGATGGATTCCGTTCGATATTTTTCGGAAAATCGATGTTATATTTCCTGGACTTTTCTATAGAAACCCCACTATTGTTATATGCTAGAGCATACAATGAATTCCAATCAATAGAGAATTCATCAGTTGGTGTAACTTTATTATTGCGTTGGTCTACTTGATCTTTTGAAACTCTTCCGTTTTGGTATGGATTCAGGTCCATAAACGTTGTATAATCTATTATCGCGTCGTTAAATCGATCTAGTTCTAACTGTGCATTTCCTCTCTTGTAATAAGCATCTACAACAGACGGATCCAATTCAATAGCCTTTGTACAATCTGCTATAGCTTCGATATATTTTCCTATGTTGTTTTGTGCACGTCCTCTGTTGTTATAAGCATCTGCATGGGTTGGATTCAATTCAATAGCTTTTGTATAATCCGCAATAGCTTCGTTATATTTTTCTATTTTGCTTTGTACACGTCCTCTGTTGTTATAAGCAACTGCATTGGTTGGATTCAATTCAATAGCCTTTGTATAATCCTCTATAGCTTCGTTATATTTTCTTAACTTTATTTGTACAATTCCTCTGTTGTTATAAGCATCTGCATGAGTTGGATTCAATTCAATAGCCTTTGTATAATCCGCTATAGCTTCGTTATATTTTCCTATTTTGTTTTGTACACGTCCTCTGTTGTTATAAGCATCTGCATGAGTTGGATTCAATTCAATAGCCTTTGTATAATCCTCTATAGCTTCATTATATTTTCTTAACTTTATTTGTACAATTCCTCTGTTGTTATAAGCATATGCATCGGTTGGATTCAATTCAATAGCCTTTGTACAATCCGCTATAGCTTCGTTATATTTTCCTAACTTTTTGTGTGCAATTCCTCTGTTGTGATAAGCACCTACATAGGTTGGATTCAATTCAATAGATGTTGTAAAATCCGCTATAGCTTCGTTATATTTCCCTAACTTTGCTTGTGCAATTCCTCTGTTGTAATAAGCATCTGCATCGGTTGGAATCAATTCAATAACCTTTGTATAATCTGCTATAGCTTCATTATATTTTCCTATGTTGTCTTGTGCATTTCCTCTGTTGTAATAAGCAACTGCATTGGTTGGATTCAATTCAATAACTTTTGTATAATCTGCTATAGCTTCGTTATATTTTCCTATGTTGTTTTGTACAGTTCCTCTGCTGTAATAAGCAGTTAGAAGGGTAGGATCCAATTCAATAGCTTTTGTACAATCCGCTATAGCTTCGTTATATTTTCCTATGTTGTTTTGTGCAGCTCCTCTGTTGTTATAAGCATCTACATAGGTTGGATTCAATTCAATAGCCTTTGTATAATCTTCTATAGCTTCGTTATCTTTTCCTATGATATTTTGTGCAACTCCTCTGTTGTTATAAGCATATGCATCGGTTGGATTCAATTCAATAGCCTTTGTATAATCTGCTATAGCTTCGATATATTTTCCTATGAAATTTTGTGCAGCTCCTCTGTTGTTATAAGCATATGCATCGGTTGGATTCAATTCAATAGCCTTTGTATAATCCTCTATAGCTTCGTTATATTTTCCTATTTTGTTTTGTACACGTCCTCTGTTGTAATAAGCAGCTAGAAGGGTAGGATCCAATTCAATAGCCTTTGTATAATCTGCTATAGCTTCATTATATTTTCCTATGTTGTCTTGTGCGATTCCTCTGTTGTAATAAGAATTTGCATTGGTTGGATCCAATTCAATAGCCTTTGTATAATCTTCTAAAGCTTCGTTATATTTTCCTATGTTGCTTTGTGCATTTCCTCTGTTGTTATAAGCATATACATAGGTCGGATTTAATTTAATAGCCTTTTTATAATCCGCTATAGCTTCGTTATATTTTCCTATGTTTTTATGTGCATTTCCTCTGTTGTTATAAGCAGCATGGGTTGGATTCTTATCAATAGCCTTTGTACAATCCGCTATAGCTTCTTTATATTTTCCTATGTCGTTTTGTGCAAGTCCTCTGTTGTTATAAGCATCTGCATTAGTTGGATTCAATTCAATAGATGTTGTAAAATCCGCTATAGCTTCGTTATATTTTCCTAACTTTGCTTGTGCAATTCCTCTGCTGTAATAAGCATCATCATCGGTTGGATTCAATTCAATAGCCTTTGTATAATCTGCTATAGCTTCGTTATATTTTCCTATGTTGCTTTGTGCAACTCCTCTGCTGTAATAAGCAGCTGAAAGGGTAGAATCCAATTCAATAGCTTTTGTACAATCCGCTATAGCTTCATTATATTTTCCTTTGTAGTTTTGGCAATTTCCTCTTATGACATAAGCAATTACATCAGTAAGTTTTAAATCAATAGCCTTGATATAATCATCTATAGCTTCGTAATATTCTTCTAGTTCATGTTGGGCAACTTCTTTGTTGGAATAAGCATCCAACGAATACTTAAACATCTAGAATAACGAGCTTTTAAATACAAAATGCGGGACTTAATGTAAGATTAACTTAATTTGATCGAATCTCAAACATCTTTAAAGGACCAATCTACTTTTGGGGAAATGGTGCCATGTGATAGAGCACAAATTTAGAGCATTTTTTGTTTTTACAGCACTACCTGAAAATCTAAGGATAAAAAGTTATGGTCGAAACAAAATTGTGATTTTTTAATTCAAATGAGTTTGAACATTGAAGCGAAGAGCGGCAGGGATCAATGAAATTTTTCATTGAAACGATTCAATAAATGATTATAAAATTCAAAATTCTTGATAATCTAGGAAAAAAGAAAGTTGGCATTTTTATATCTCATTGAGACGAATAAATGACGCCAAAATGATTGAATTTGAAAAAATCTTTTGGGTTATTGAAATGAAAATTCTGAATCAGAGTTTTCGTTTCAATAACACAAAACATTTTTCAAATTCAATAATTTTGGCGTCATTTGATTCGTCTCGATGAGTTATAAAAAATGCCATCTTTCTTTTTTCCTAGATTATCAAGGATTTTGAATTTTATAATGATTTATTAAATCGTTTCAATAAAAAATTTCATTTATGCCTGAGTGCCTGCTTTTCGTTTCAATGTACAAAAACGTTTGAAAATTTTTTTATAATTGTTTCGATTATAACTTTTTACCGCTAGATTTTCAAGTAGTGATCCAAAAGCAAAAAATGCTCAGAATTTTCTGCTCTTTCTCATGGAATCAACTCCCCGAAAGTAGATTGATCCTTTAAGTATTTTTGTGTGGCTTTTTTAGATTATAGTTAAGGTAAGATAGAACCAGGATTATCCAACATGATTGAAATTTGCATAAATTAACATGAAAATGTTTAAACTTGAAATTTTTATAATCAATTTGTTGACTTTAGAAATATGGTAGAAATTTATTTTCTTGATGTTCTCGTAGATAGGCGATTTTTTGCATCTATTAGAGGGCTTAAGATCTACCAGAATATCAAGTAGAAATTTATTAGCATATTGCTAATTAAAAAATTGATTTACAAAAATTGAAAAATTCTCATGTTAATATTATACGAATTTCAATAGTTTCAATGATTCTGGTTCTATTTGACCTCGGATAAAATCTAAAAATCCGCACCAAAAAATACTTAAAGGGGGGGTGACATTTGTGGCCTAATCCAAGAAAAAATTTTTTTCTAAAAAGATCATTTTAAGGGTAAAATCATGCGAGAAATTGATTGCGCGCATCTCTGAAGCTTGAAAACGTCATTCTGACCCTGATTCAGAGAAAACTTTGTTTTATTTTTATATCAAAAATCGTCGAGAAATTTATTTCATCAAACTTTTGTAAAAAAGACCCTTCTAGAGGAAATCGATTGCGCACGCTATGAAAACAGGTCGAAGAAAACATTTTCACACTTCGGGGGCGTGTGCAATCGATTCCTCGCATAAAATCAGCCCTAGAAGGGTCTTTTTTACAAAAGTTTGATGAAATAAATTTTTAACGATTGTTGATATAAAAGAAAACAAAGTTTTCCCTGAATTAGTGTCAGAATGACGTTTTCACGCTTCGACGACGCGCGCAATCGATTTCTCACATGATTTTACCCCTAAAAATGATCTTTTTAGAAAAATGTTTTTTCTTGGATTAGGCCATAAATGTCATCGCCTTTAAGTTCTTTGAATATGCCTAAAAAATCAAGACAATTTTAAACCTTTTGCAAAACTCCACATTAAAAAATCTTTTCAAAAGACAAAATATGCGACTTTTAAATCTTAAAGAATCAATAAAACACCCTGTACAATAAACGGTCTAATTACCGAATAAAATTTCATATACATTTCCATAGCATTTTTTTTGTAGTCTTTAGCGACAAACGATTTATATAACCCTGTTTCCATGAGCTCTTGGCATTTTGGCCTTGAGTTTACTTCACTTAGGCAAGACTTGACAAAATCACATAAATTGGCCGAATATCTTTCGCTAAAACACCGGCTCATAATTTCGTCACCGTTCGCTTTTTTTACCGCATTCATTGTTTCAACTAAATCTTGTTGAAATTCTTTGACCTCGTCACCGTTCGCTTTTTTTATCGTATCCATTTCTTTAATTGAATCTTTATAAAAGAAATTTCCATAGACAACCTCGACTAAAGTGATTCCTAGGCTCCAAACATCAGTTCTTTCATCATAAGGCTCGTTACCAAATCTTTCTGGCGGCCAGTAAAGCAATGTGCCTTTATCGAATGAGCTGGTCATTGATCCTAAAAATTTCATGTTTCAAATTTTTTAAAGATATTTACCTGGTTTCAATATTTTGGAGTGACCAAAATCGCAAAGCTTTATTTCGCCTTTCTCATTTATAAGCACATTTTTTGGCTTTACATCTCGATGCATAACACCTTGATTTTTGCAAAACACTAAGGCATCTAATATATGGACTGCGATCACGACGACTATATTCTCTGGTATTACTTTATTTTTAGAAGTCTTGGGCTTATGATACAATTTTCCATGGAAATATTTATACAAATCTTCAAGTGAATCGCCCATAAGTTCCATAAAAATCCATAAGTTGTATTCTTTTTTTTGTGATCGATTTCTATGGCATAGCCATAGAAATCGATCACGTTAGGACCATGAGAAATTTTGCGAAGTATTTTTGCTTCTTCTATTAATGTTTTTAATCGCTCCTCGTTAACTCCTCTTTGGTCTATTGGAATGTGTAGAGTTTTAACAACTATTGGAAAATTTAGTGGACGAAATACAACTTTTTCTATTAATGCATTTTCTTTTTGACAAATGAGCTCTTTACACTGTAGGTCGTCTATGTTAAATTGGTATGTATTGCTATTACCCGGAAAAGTTAGCTGATTAACATGAGGATCGTTCAAAAGCTCCTTGTATTTCAAAGTGTCTGACTCTGGGCTCAATGATCCCACTAAATCTGGAAAATGTCGTTTTTTATACTTATCAAAAACTCACTTTTACCATGATGACTCGGTAACATGCCTTTTCTTAAGCTCCAACTGTTGGATTATTGATATAACCGTGAAAATTAATACAAAACTCTAAATAAGTGGCTTTTAAAAATAATGTAACTAATGAAAAAATATTGATTGATAAAGTCAATACAATTTTTTGCATTTAGCCTTAATAACCACCCAATGATTAACAATTTCGAAATTAACTGATAAAAAATTAGGAGAGCCAGAATTATTTTCTTACAAGGGAACCACCCCAATTGATAGTGAAAATTTCGAAAAAGTCCTAGATATTCTTGTAGAACATCCTCAGCTTGTAAAAAATTTGAATGAATTAACTGATGAGCTGCGCGCGTTTTACTTAAATTAACTTGCAAACTTCAATATTTTATGCGTTTAGGTGATATTGATTTTATGCTCCTCTTAATTTGTCGGAACGATAAAGTCTGCCAGTCACAAATCCAAAAAAAGTTCCCCGACCTTGTGTAGATGCGATTCCGTCCGATCTGGCAAGTTAAGCAACGTTGGTGACGTTGATTCGATTCCCTCAGAGACAACAAGTCTTTGCATGTCTCCAAATTCCTCGAAAATCATTTTCTAGGGGTATTTTTATCGAGAAACACGATTTTGACATTATTTTTCAATTTTGATCACTCCCTGATCGAAAAACGACCACGCAGAGATAAAAAGCGATTTTTCGATCTCGACACGAGAAAAGCCAATTTTCACAAACCAGGACACTTTCTATTTTTTTGGTTCTATTTTTGTGTATAAAGACAGATTTTAACAATTATTCACTAGCGCCAAAAATTTTTGTTCACTAATACCAAAAAATTTTATATGTGCGGATTAAAATTTTTCCGGACACACACAGACAAACATTTCTCCTTTAAAGAGTATAATACACGATTTCCTTTAGGCAAAAAAAATTTTCGTATCCTACAACAAGTAACATTTTTGCCTAAAGCTAAAATCATACTTGATCCGAAAAATTTTGTTTGTCGCTTTTTGATAGAAGATTTCATTGAAAAAACTTTTTTCCTCAAAATTTCATCTTTATTAGATGATATTTTTTTTTGGCATATTCCACATCCGACCAGAGATTTTATCTGCCATCATTTGAGTTGTTTTTTATCACTATATAAGTTGCCCCATAATTGTTGTTTAAAAAAATGGACAGCTTTTAATTTGTATTATTTTTTTCGATTTTTCTATTAGCAGAAAGTGCATTTTGGAACTTAAACGGGATGACCCATTGTAAACTAAGAATTCTGGCAACGTATTATAATGATTATGGATACTATTGCGGGTTAGGGGGTTCTGGAACCCCAGTCGACGGAATTGATCAGTAAGTAATACAGTCAAACCTCCGTTTTATGACACCCTATGTGGGAATATAACGACCACGCAGGGATGCCGGCGGGAAAATTTGATATATAAAGAAATCGACTTGCTATATATACTAAATTTTCCCACCGGCATCCCTGCGTGTCGCTGTCATTAAATGGAGATGTCATAAAACTGAGGTTTGACTGTAGAAATAATTTGAATTTTGTAATGTTTGATCAATCGTTTCAATAATCAAGTTCTATTGAATCAGGGAAATGATATTCATGTGCATGTTTTCGTTGTAATAAACAATCGCAACTCACAAGCAATAGTCTCGACAACGGTAACGAAAGAAATTTTTTTTTAAATTAAATTTTTTGAAGGGGAGTGCCCATTAATTTAATACAGGGTGTATCGTAAAAAATCGGAATTTGAGCGATTTTTTCATGTTTTTCCGACCTGAAATTTTTTTCAAAAATGACCCTATTAGGCGTTATTTGATGCGAAGAATCGATTGCGCGCATTCCCGAAGCTTGAAAATGCTTCCCTGACCCTGATTCAAGGAATCAAAGTGTGTATATTGAAGCGATGACCAATTTTTGCTATAATACATCAATTTTTCTTTGATTCAGGATCAGAGAAGCGTTTTAAGCTTTGGGAAGCGTTTTCAAGCTTCGGGAAAAATCGCAAAGGAAATTAGGAAAATCGGATATCAGAAAATTATTACTTATGCACCCACCTAATAATAGCAGCCCGTCAAATAAAAATACTAATAAAAATAATGGCAACACTTTTCAGCTCAGTTTGCTTCGAAACTACTAGAAATGAAGATTGTATTTTTCAAGATGTGTTCTCTTGAAAGATTTTTGTTACAATTAATTGGAGATGAAACTTTTCAAGCTCTTCCGCTGGATAAGAAATGGTGTCAGATTCTGTTGAATAAGAACTTTAAGGTGGTGCCAAAACTCATTCAAAAAGTATGTTTTTAATATCTCTATTCTAGAAAATTTGGGGAACATTGTATTCTTTGTATAATGATGGGTGGCGAACAAAATAGCTTTAAAACTGCCCCGTTCATAACTTAATTTATTATTCAGTATTGGCAAATTCCAGCAAGCAATACCAATTGTGAACTAGTATTTTATTTGCCCAATGTTCAGTGGACATTTGATCGATATAGGCTTTTGGATAAATGCTCCATGCTTTGGCCTTAATAGCTTACAATATTCCTTTTGCCGAATGCGTTGAAGCTGATAAGGGATTTTGAACAAAGCCGAAACATTTGGAAAAGATCAAAAACTCAAAATATATAAGATTTAAGGATAATGTATTTATATTGTTCCATATTGTTGTTATTTTGTTGAAATAAAATTTATACATATTCTTAAGCTTGACTTTTTAGATTAAATATCGAAAAGTACTGTAATAAAAATTTTTTGGCATTTTAAAATATCTTTTTCTTTTTCTCACAGTCAAAACCTTTTAAAACTTTTTTTTCTGAAGGCATTGACCTTTTAAATGAAAAATTTTTATTCAAAGCCTGGGTGAAACTGATCTCGGAGAGTCTCGATATAAGAAGGGATAAAGTATTGAGGTTGTTAATTGATTTAATTATATAGTTTGCGTATTTATTGATAATGTCCCAAATTATGAAAGATTTTTTTAAATAATGAATATCCTATAGCATAGTTAGAAGGGTCTATTTTCAATAAAAAATATGGGGTGAGATCTGATCAAAAATTGTGGGGGGCATGTGGAGAAAGAGGTCAGGAAATTTTTTGGCTAAAAATCGAATTTAGGTTAAAAAAATCGAATTTTTGCTAAAAAAATTGAACTTTGGCTAAAAAATCGAATTTTAGCCAAAAAAGAGCCTTTTAGTGATGAACATTTTCCTCTTGGCGAGAAAACTCCCTATATTTGTTCATACCGCAGAATTTGTCTCAGCACCATTCATGAAGCCAAAATTCGTCCCAACATGAATCATGTAAACATTAAACGAAGCATTCCAATTATAGTACATGTATTCATGTTGTCAACGGCTGCTGAATTGTCAACATTTTTTGTTGTGAAAAAAAATGATTTTCTCGGCAAGGACATTAGCAATTTGAATAATTCTTTTTTTAATTTCTTTTTATATTATCTACGAATCGAGAGCTACAATTTTATGCAAAAATTTAGTCGTCGAGCATGCATTGTTTATTTTAAAAATATGTTTGAATTTTTGAACCATTCGAAATTTTCAAAAGGGTGTGTAGCTCTAAGTCTTTGTCCGTTTTTCATGGTCGACCCCTCAAACGATTCCTCTCGATGAGGGAAACAATTCTACGTTCCGTTTTTTTGTAATTCAATCAAAAACTTAGAATTTTTCCCAAAAAACATGGTTTTTTGACAGTTTTTCGTAAAAAAGTATAAGTTTTTGGTTGAATTATAAAAAAAGCGGAACGTAGAATTGTTACTCGCATCGAGAGGAATCGTTTGAGGGGTCGACCATGAAAATCGGACAAAGACTTCGAGC
>JAQGCP010001947.1:0-11295 GCA_034699885.1 Acrobeloides thornei | reverse complement strand
TTTTGTTGCAAAAATAGCCTGTTTTAAAAGACCTCTAAGAATCTCATAAAATAGCCGATTCAAATAAAATTTGCTGTTTATTTACCTCTACTTCAAAATGTGGTATAAACTTTTCTCAAACCTTTATATTTGCCGATATAACGATTTGAAAAACGGTATTTTTCTTTGGGGTCTGTTGGACCCCAGGTTGCCGGATTAGGGTTAAATAGATAGCATTTTCATGCGCGGCGACATACGCATATACCTGATATATAACAAAGAAAAAACGGGAAGCGTCTCTCGGAAGTGCCCGATTTCAGACTCGGAGAAACCTCGAGCGCGTTAGCGCTCGGCCCCCGGTACTTTAAGGACCCGGCTAGTTTTGAACAAAATTGTTTAATTCTGTTTAAACTGAAAGTTCAAGTTGGGTGATCAAACTTTTTCATCCTGTATTAAACACTGCGTTCTAGCAGCGTAAAATAGCCACACAAATTGTGAATTATAAAATTACACCATGAATTTTTTTGTTTTAAAATCATCCCATTTTTAATTTGAAATATAAATTGGACCAATTTCTTAGAAATTAGCTGCCAAATTAATTCATTGAAGAGAATTTTATGTAGGATCCATTCTTAATTAAAATGTCTTTCCTATAGATTTTTGAAGGAAATTTAAGCTATTTTTAATATAAAATTAACTAAATGTTAAATTTTTAAAGATCCCCATATCTAACACTCGGATGGTTGGCAAAATTTTTTGATAGAATTAGGACAGTTTTTCATGCTGATTACGAATATGAAAAAAATTTTGGAAAAAAAGTTCTGACTGGAGGGGAGTCTAGTGTCTCATCTTTGTGAGTACCTAGTTAACATTTTAAGAGTTTTTGTAATGCCCGTGTCTGTCTTGATTCTCCCAAAAATTATTGTCAATCATTCGAGTGTTAAATATAAAAATAAAGGGTATAAAAAGTATTTGCCTTTTTTTAAATCTAATGCTTACTGATATTTGGTTGCTTTTAATGATTTGTTGAAAATACGCTTTTTACCAACAGTAAATTGTCCCTATAATTAATTTAAGGTTTAATATTAAATTATTCGCAAGGTGGTATTGCCGCCTACTGCTTAAAAATGCGTAAGCAGCTATCATAGGACCCATTTTTAATTAATTTGTTATGAATACTTGGAATCAGTGATGTGAGATTAGTGTTAGAACTGGTATCCAAGGGCGTAGCTGCGTTTTTCAAAATCATCATTTTAATGTTGTTAAAAATATATGTATTTGTATTATATATGAGCAAGTGGTCGGACAATCCGATCCAACCCACGTCGCAAATTGCCGAAAATTAGGGAGGACCTCACAAAATTTGAGAGAATTTTGAACCTCGCAAGATTGTGATTGTCCGGACCCCTTGCCCTTGTATGATTCGGATGGCCCACATACAATTGAACTTGATTTTTCGTCGCAAAATTTTTTTGACCCAACTTCTTTTCTGTAGGGTAAAAAACACTAAAATCAACAAAGTCAATTTCCAAAAAACCTAAATTTTTTCGCGCGCTAATTTTAAATTTTGCTTCTCTTAACTTAATTCTTTTTGCTTAAAAATACCGTAAAACTTCTAATAGAGCCCCATGTAAACGTAAAAATTCTTTTAAAAATCGAGTTTAAATCGGATTTCCTTCGAGCGAGCACTTTTTGGATAGCCCTGAGGATAGGGAATGTGCTATATAATGAATTATTGAAAAATATTTTATTTTCGTCAAGATATGGCCTTTTGAATTTGTTTTAAGTTTTTTAAACCTTACATTCAAAAATCCACCAAAAATCAAAATTAAGTCGATTTCCTTCGAGCGAGCACTTTTTGGATAGCTAAGCGTATGAGGAACATTATGCGAAAGAAATTATTGATAATGACTTCGATTTCACGGAGATATGATTTTTTGAAAAAAATGTCATTTTTTCAACTTTGTCAAATTCAAAGGGCCATAACTCAGCGAAAATATAATATTTTTCAATAATTTTTTTATAGAACGTTCCTTTCTACAGTAGCTATCCAAAAAGTGGCCGCTCGAAGAAGTCCGATTTAAACTCGATTTTTAAAAGAGCAATCATTAACACCTTCTAATAGAGCTCCATGGGGTTCTATTAGAGGTTTTACGGTATTTTTTGTAACTTTTTTTGACTTTTTTGTAACTTTTTTTAAAAAACTTTTTCCCGAATCAGGATTCAGAATCCGAAATTCAGAATCCAGAATTCAGAATCCGGATTCAGAATCCGAATTCAGATTTAAAATCCAGATTCAAAATCCGGAATTCAGAATCCAGATTCAAAATCCGAATTCAGAATCCGGATTTAGAATCCGAATTTTTGGTAGTGCACTTTCAGATTTTGAATTATACCCTGATCTATGGACTAAAAAAGAACGCTTTAAAAAATTGCGGATGATTCTCTCTCTGTATGGGGGGGGGTTGTTATATCAAGGTTTGACTGTATAAAACTTGCCATTTGAGAAAAATCAAATTCTGGTAGTGTACCGTCCGAGTGTCTCCAAGAGTTATCAATCAAATAGATATGGTTTTGCATAGAAACATCGTCAGTATAAAAACCGAATAAATAAAAAATTGTAAAAATGCTTGCTAATATTCCCATTAAAGCGTAAAGTAGGAATATTTTTGGTCCACTCAAAGTGACCGATCTAAAAAGAGCACAACTCAAAAAATCAAATGCGACAAATCTTACCGGCAAAACATCATGTATCGAAAAAAGAATGGTATTGACACTGAGAAAAGACAAAACAAATGAATATAGACAAATGATGCATTACAAATGTGATGCCAAGAATTTTGGCAAATTGGTATGAGGCTATCATTTATTATTAATATTATATCATCTTGCATATCTATTTTCTAAATTTGCTCGTAATAAAACACTTGTACCAGCCCTCTAGACTTGAAACTTTTCGGTTTCTTTGATCATACAAAAACAATCTTACCATTCCCAAAACCAGTGTATTTGTGTTAAATAACAAATCAAGAAAACAATTAAGAAGTAACACTTTGCTATATGGCTTTAATTCTTTGTTCGACTTTGTTTTTATCAAAAATATTAGGACTATTGTTATAATATAACCCAAGATGGTAGCCAAAATATCGTTGTAATAATTTAGAGTTCTGAGGTTCATTTAATGATCAATAACAATGATGTAAAGAAAAATTGCGTGCTAATTCACAATGTAATAATGTTCATGCACATTCGTGTCTGCTTACAAAGATTATTTTTGGATGTTAAATTGGTGCTAGTCGAGAATAGGTATCCAATGAAACTTTATGTATCCAATGAAATTTTTATGTATCCAATGAAAAAAATTCAAATTTTTAGGCTTAGGCCTAAGCTTATGCTTAGGCCTAAGCCTATTCCTAAGCCTAGGCTTATGCCTACGCCTAGGCTTATGCCTACGCCTATGCTTAGGCCTAGGCCTATTCCTAAGCCTATTCCTAAGCTTAGGCCTAAACTTAGGCCTAAACCTATGCACATTTGACTCAGTCAAATATGCCTGAAAGTCATTGGATACATAAAAATTTCATTGGATACATAAAAATTTCATTGGATACATAAAGTTTCATTGGATACCTATTCTCTACTAGCACCGTTAAATTTATACTTTAGAATGCCTTGCACGCCCAGTACATTCTCGAAAAAAATTTTTTTCTAAATTAGCTGATTTTTGGTACCTGGGGGTTTTAGGGAACGAGAAATCTATTGGCGCAAGTCCCGAGTTCCGAAAAAATTTTCATGACCCCCTATCGGGATCCCTTGTTAAAAAATCAATTTTTTAAACTTTTTTATTTTGGCTCCAAATTGGCTAATTTTTGGTACTTGGAGGTTTTCGTACATGGGATATCCCGATAGGGGGTCATAAGCATTTTTTCGAAACTCGAGACTTGCGCCAATCGATTGCTCGTGCTCGAAAACCCCCAAGCCTACGTGGGCAAGTAGGGGGGGGGGACAGAGGCCCAAAATAAGAAGTGGTTTTCGCAATTTGACGACTTTTTTTTGGCCACCAACTTGGAATTTTGACGTAAAATTTACGAATTTGCTCCTATACCCCTATAAAAAAATAAGAAGTGGGTCCATGTATTTTGGTCAAAAACATAAGGGGGGACCCTTATGTATTTTTTCGGATTTTGGGCAAAATAAGAAGTGATATCACATTTTTCGGCCAATAAGAAGAAGTAGGGGAGGGGAAGACAGTTCCCCTTGCCCATGTATGCCCCCAAGTACCAAAAATCAGTCAATTTGAAGAAAAAATTTTTCGGAAGCGTACTGAGTGCGCACCTCCTCGATGGTTAAAACAAAAAAAAATCGGTCACGCACTTTTCTTAAAAAGGTTAATCTCGGTTTTCATACCGAGTATGCATGTCTTTACAATGTTTTAGAGGTACATATCATAATAATTCGCCATGTGAGAAAGTTTCTCAGAACATGAGTTCACAAAGAACTTTTTGGATGAATAAATAGAATTCTGAAAATCATTGACAGCTAAAAATGGGTTAGAAACAAATCGCTACTTAATAATCTTGTGATACTGTTCTCAGACATCAGCTAATAACGACCTTTTTGGATGAATAAATAATAAGTATTGTGCGCTATAATCATATTAATGCTTTGAAGTGTTTATTCTTAGGATAAAAACAGGGCTCGGAATGACAAAAAAGAAAGTCAGAAAAAAATGATAAAAAAATCAGATCCCAGTTCCATGAACGACCCAGATTTTGGTCCAAAAACGTTAAAAATACGCTAGATGACACTGTCCAAAATCAGAACATTTCTGATAAATCAAACCCATTCCGAGCCCCGGATAAAACAACATAATTATATGAGCACCTGCCAGTTGATGACATAGGTTTATGTCACCTGGCAATTGGGAAATTGCCAGTTAGTGACATATAATCTCTACCAGGGGGATTAGGGCTAGGCCTAGGCTTAAGCTTAAGCTTAAGCCTAGGCCTAAGCATAGGTTTAGGCCTAAGCCTAAACCTAGGTCTAAGCCTAGCCCCAGCCCCTAGTAGAGATTTTATGTCATCAACTGGCATTTGCCCAATTATATTAGGTTGTTTCTAAGTATTAATGTCCCAAAAAATACATCGAAAATTGTCATTTTTCTTTTTCAATGAAATTTTTCAGTAGTGAGTAAAGTGTATGCTGAATACGATACAATCAGTCTTTTTGAGAATAAGTCATGTTTTCACGTCAATATACGGACTTTTTCAAAAAATTGGAATTTTTCAATGTTGCATCTTAACGTTACAATGTTGATATCTGGCTATAGAAGTCGATTTGTGACGAAATTTCAACCCTACTAAGATTTTTCTAGTCGGGGAATCGATTGGACGCATTTTCGAGGCATGAAAAATTTTTTCTAAACCTGATTCAGGGAATACAAATTTTTGAACCGTTTTAGGGATATACACCTCGTAGGGATACTTTCCAGTGGGCAAAGTCTTTCAAATTCGTGTTCTCCATGTCGGAAAACCCCCGAATACAAAATTTCAGCCATATTGGAGAACTTTTTGAGAATTCGATTTTTTACCCCAAAGGGGGTCAAGGGGTCAAATTTTTTTTGCGGTTCGTTCGAACGGTTCGAACCGATTGTGAAAACCATCGGTTCGATTCCCAGTTCGGTTTGAGCAACTCTATTTAATTCAAGAGTTGTTAATAAATCTTTTTTCGATCTCACAAGAATACAACACATAAAGCTTTAAAAATCTCACATAGAGAAGCTCGGATAAATGGAGAAACGCTCGGAGGGGAGAAGAAATGGCTAGTCTTCACATTCACCTTTTCTCCTCTCCTAGCGCGTAGCGCTAGGTCTCCAATTTTTAAATTTGTTACGGTGTGCTGAATATGATTTTGTGGTTGTGCACAATGTTCACCATCACAAGCATCAGCTCATAGTAGTGCCAGTCAAAGGTAATATAAACTAACGTTATTTATTTTATGTGAGAGGCTTATTTTCAGAAGTCGGCTAACTTCATTGCTACAACGACGACTTATGCAAATGCAACAACAAGAAACTGAACCAGAATCGTCTGATACTATTGAACAAGTCGTTAAACAATGAACGAGCTACATTAACAATCCGAAAAAGGATCTACCGACAGATTTGGCTTGTTTCTGGACTAATATTGATTTGTTAATCACGTAATATTTAAAATACATATATTTAGAATTTCTACTTATAAAGAAAACAGTTTTGGAAATACTTTCGATATCAGCAACTTCTGCAGGTAGCCAGCGTGTATATCTTCAATGAGGCCTTGAGACAAAACATCTCGTTTTTCAACCATATTTTCAAGATGATGAAGGTAGGACGAAAACTTGATTAAATTTTGCTCTTAAAATTGCCCATTGTAAGCATTGTTTTATATCTTGTCTGAAAGGCGCAACAAATAATATAGTGCATAATGGATTAAGTACAGCATTCCAAGCAAGGCTCATAATACAAGGGGTTATAATCCCTGGCATATCGATTCGTAATAATATCATAGTTATCAAAAATAGACATGGTATTAAAGCAACACATATAGGGCAAGCTGTCTAAAATTGTCAGTATATCTAACACAAAAATTACTATAAACCAATTCTTAGCTTGAACCGTACGGTCAATCGTCAACCGTACGGTTAACCCTGAACCGTACGGCTAACCGTACGGTTGACCATATGGTTCACGGTTGACGGTAAGGTTCAAGCTAGGAATTGGGCCTATATTCATTGATAGTTCATAACTTTTTAATGAACGAACAATGGGAATTTATTGTCATACTTGAGCTATTAATACAATAGTTAATTGCTTTTGCACAGCTTGGATTTTAGCAGACATCAAATTTTTGGTTTCATGAAATTTAGCCCATATGTTACGGCTCAGCCACAGAATTATCGAAAAATTAATTGCAAACATGATCAAAGCAAAACCAAACGCAGAGATAAGAAAAATATTTTCCTATAACTCATATTATAAAAACAAACATATTAAAAAACATGCCAATTTAGCAAATTCAAATTGTGGTATTGTACCGTCCGAGTTTCTCCAAAAGTTATCAATCAAATAACTATGGTTTAGCATAGAAATATCGTCAGTATAAAAAGCAACTAAATAAAAACTTGTAATTACACTTGCTAGAATTCCCATTAAGGCGTAAAGTAGGAATATTATATATCCACGTAAAGTGATCGATCTAAAAATGTGCCATTCCAAAAATTAAATAAATCACTCTTACCGGCAAAACATCATATATCGAAAAAAGAATGGTATTGACACTGAGAAGATACAAAACACAAAGATATAGACAAATGTTGCATTACAAATATGAAGCCATGAGTTTTGGCAAAGTGGTATGAGACTATCATTTATTATTAATATTACGCCATCTTTTACATCTGCTTTCTAAATTTAATCTTTAAAAACAAAAAAAGAGCCCTCGGAACTTTTGAGCCAATCTTTGAACTCTCAAGAAAGTGTCTCTTAAAATGACGAGATATGACCTTAAAACGAAAAAATATGGGTTTTCACCTTGATAACAACAAAAAGCAATCTTACCATTCCAAAAAACAGTGTATTTGTATTATATAACAAATCAAGGAAACAATTCAGAAGTAGAACTTTGCTATATGGTTTTAATTCCTTATTGGTCTTTGTCTTGATCAAAAATATTAAGACCAATGTTAAAATATAGCCCAAGATGGCAGCCAAAATATCATTATAATAATTTAGAGTTCTAAGATTCATTTAATGTTTAAAACAATTATGTAAAAAATTACGCTCTACATATGACAATGTTAAAACCAGCAGACATAGAACGTCAGTGACAAAAATCTCTTTCAATAAAATTGTACTTTTGAATAAACTTGTAGACTTAATCAACTTTAAATGCTTTGAAGCGTTTCTCATTCTTAGAAAGAATAAAAACAAGTTGATAAAATAGTTGACGTAAAGAAAAGTGCTTAAAAAAACTTGTGAAAATTTGCATTGCCTTATGAAAAACTTTGATTTTTTCATCATGCTAAAAAAGTTCATCACTTCCACTGTTTCTTCATCATGAACTTAAACATGGGTCTTTTTCTTAAAAAAAAAACAAATCATAGTTAAAAAAACATTTAAAAAACTTGTCAAATTTTCATCCACATCTAGATAATCTCCTTAACACTGAGGTATTTTTCAAACTTATTGATGGGTCCAATTAGGCTAATTTTTTGTACTCGGGAGATTTTTGGTTATGTGGAACATGATCAGAAGGAATTTTTCAATTTTGACAAAAAGATTTACCCCTACGTAGAGGTGCACACCAACCATGAAAATTTGCATAAAATGGTCATAACTTTTATTTCTTCACCTTGAAAGTCATCATCGAGTGATCATTTCAACGCGAAATTTTATGAGAAATAACTGAGTAGAACATCACTTTCCATGAAAAATCGGAACCCGACTTTTTACAAAAAATCTAATTTTTCGACCACTTTTTCTATTATATGACCCCATACATCCAATATAAAAGTTGTAGCTCGCGTTCCCAGCTTTACAATGGCACCAAGATCATCGAAATTGGATTTAACGGTCAAGAGAATACTCAAAATATTAAAGTGTAAAAAACTTCAGGAAAGCCCAAATTGCCGGAGCTAGTATACTTTGTTCTGTCAACCGACAGGAGCAAAAATGAAAAAAATTTTTTTTCATTTTGTTGAATTTTTTTAACAAGTGACCCCACCCCGTTTCAAAATATAGCAAAAAATGTGGTTGAGCTGCAAAACATTCCTCCCGTCATAACTTTAAAAAATCCCGTCATTTTATAAAAACTGTATAACAAATAGATTCAGCAGACTCTACTCTACAAAACTGTCAGACGGATTTTTGATCCTACAGAGGGATCATGAGATATCGACATTTTTATTAAAAGAAGCGAGATATGCCTCTAGAGCTCAACCACACTCCTGAAACGGAGTGTTCCATGCGCACGACGACTGCTAACGCTTGTCGTCGTGCACAACTACTCCTAATGAGCAGCCTTAGTACAAAACAGTGAATTCCTAGTAAAAAAAATATAGGGTAGGCTTTTAAAAACCGGAATTTTGCCGTTTGAAATGTTGGAGATGTAATTGCAAAAAAAACACGATTTCATGGCTAAGTTAGCAGTGTGCGCAATTGATTTCTCGCATCAAAATTACCCCCATAGGGGTCATTTTCAGAAAAAAATCGAGAAAGAATTTTTTCGAAAAAAATTCACGTTCAATGCGGTCGTTAATCGATAGCAGTACCGGTATTCTTATCTATAAAATTCATTAGCACTAATGTACAATTGGCTTCGATAGCACAAATGTATAATTGATCATTGAATTGTATAAAACAAGACGTTTTCTTTATAATCATTTACCCATTTTTTATACCATTCCTGAAAAATGAGATTATTACCAATTATTATATGTTGTTTTGTATTAATTCATCTAACATTATGTTGGCATCCATGCACAGAGTTTAGTGTACAACAATATTTGTGCAACTATACAACGACTTGGAATATTGCTGACAGTTCATGTTCATTTCCAACATATCCACAGCCAAATTGTTTCTATGATAATACAACATCATTGTGCATTTGTAAAAACTTGAACCCTTGCTGGGAAGATGATCCTGGAAGCGATTCGTATCGATTATTACAATTAAATTATTCAATTTCATTACAGCTCGATAACAATAATAAACAGGGCATCTTCTCCGCATCAAATTTAAAGGGGGGGGTCCAGAATAGGGTCGGGTAGAAAAAATTTTTAAATTTTTTTAACAAGTGACCCTTTAGGGGTAATTTTATGCGAGAAATCGATTGCGCACATCAAAAAATTCTGAAAGAATTTTTCGGGGGTCAAAAAATTGAAAAAAATGCGTCAAAATTAGGGGTTACAAGTTTTAACCCCAACAAAATCATTTTTATGGGTAATTTTGTGCGAGGAATCGATTGCGCGCATCGAAAAATTCTGAAAAATTTTTCTGGGGTCAAAAAATTGAAAAAATATGTCAAAATTAAGGGTTGTAAGTTTTAACCCCAACAAAATTATTTTTGGGGATTTTTAACCCCCTAAAAATTTTTCAGAATTTTTCGATGCGCGCAATCGATTCCTCGCTCAAAATTATCCCTAAAAATGATTTTGTTGGGGTTAAAACTTATAACCCCTAATTTTGACGCAATTTTTTCTATTTTTTGACCCCCAGAAAATTTTTTCAGAATTTTTCGATGCGCGCAATCGATTTCTCGCATAAAATTACCCCTATAGGGTCACCTGTTAAAAAAATTTTCTACCCGGCCGTAATCTGGACTCCCCCTTTAAAAATGTGAGAAAAGTCTAACTCCTTTTTTAGCGGTTTTCTGAGTTCTGCCTGTTACTGATTTGTATGTTATACTCGTTGTTGCTGTTGTATCATGGACTGATGTGGATACCGGTGCTCTTGCTACCATTTATGGGGAAACTGTTGAATAGAGCAATACAAGAGTTATGCCCGGGACATAGCGCCGGGCACAACCCATTATTATCTCCGCACAACCTCGCGCCGAGGTACGACCCTTCTTTTTCGGTCAGCACAACCGTACATCCCTGTGGTAATTTATTACCACCTTTGGTCATGTATGATGTCAATTATCGAAATTTGAATAAGCCATTTTTTAACCTAATATCTTTATAAAGTATATGAATTTGTATATGTTACGGGAAAATCTGTTTTTCGGGAATATCTGATTTTCCCGGGAAAATCTGAACTGACCGATTTTCCCGGGAAAAAGGCTTAGCCTTAAGCTTAGGCTTAGTCTTATGCCTATCCTTAGGCTTAGTCTTAGGCTAAGCCCTAGCCTTCTTCCCCTCTCGATCAGGGAAGAAAAATTTTTCGATTTTCGCTTCAATACAAAACATTCATTTCCCTGAATCAGGGAAGCGTTTTCAAGCTTCGTGAATGCGCGCAATCGATTCCTCGCATAAAATTAGTCCTAATAAAGTCATTTTTGAAAAAAATTTCTGGTCGAAAAAACATGAAAAAATCACCCAAATTCCGGTTTTTTTCGATACACCCTGTACAACTTCATATAAAAAAGCACCTCTAATTTGAAAAACATATGTATATTTTTTCTGTTAGCCAAATTGCGCGAAATTGTTTTCGACCATACACAGCAGGGAGTCTCAAGCAAAATCTTTTCTAAAACACACCGAAACTCATGACATGGATATTGGAATTTGGGTCAATTGTTGACCGGCACACCGGTCGTAATTTACCCATTGAAATAA
>JAQGCP010001946.1:0-11297 GCA_034699885.1 Acrobeloides thornei | reverse complement strand
TTTCATCCGTTTTCGATGAAATTTTTTTTCAGTAGTGGGTAAGAGTGTATGCTGAATACGATCCAATCGGTCTTTTTTAGCGCAACTCATGTTTTCGTGTCAATATACAGACTTTTTCAAACAATTGAGGCTGAAATATGTTACTTTATCGAAATTGTTGCGCAAAATAGTCAATTTATTTCCGTTTTTAATAATTAAAAAATTTTTTCTCCGATTTTGATCTCAAAAAATGCGTCATACAATTCTGCATTAACTCATGTAAAAATTTTTTCGAAAAAAATTTATTTGACTTTTCTAGTGCGATACCAAGATTTCCAGGTAAAAAAGTCATTTTGTAACTGATTTTTAGACCCATCCGTGTGGTCAATTTTCATGGTTGACCACAGATTCATATGCGTCTGGACTAGAGGGACATTAAAAAAAATAAATTATCAAAAACGGAAACAAATTGACCATTTTGCGCAGCAATTTCGATAAAGTAACATATTTTAGCCTCAATTGTTTGAAAAAGTCTGTATATTGACACGAAAACATGAGTTTTGTTCAAAAAGACCGATTGAGTCGTATTCAGCATACACTCTTATCCACTACTGAAAAAAAATTTCATTGAAAACGGATGAAAAATGATGAAATTAGAGCATTTTTTTGAGCCGCAAGGTCTTATCGAACAATCCAATAGCTCAAAAATCTTGTTTTGAACAGAACTCAAAAATGAACGATAGGTTTTCAAACAGCTTTAACAAAAGTTGATATTTAGAATGTATTTTATCGATCTACTGAAAGCTTTTTTTGACTTTATCACAAAAAAATTTTTTCGTTGGAGTGGACCTGGTGTGCGGCATACAATTTGTCACCCTGTTTATGCAGGACCATTGCATGGGCATTGCGATAAAGTTCTTCGAAACTCAATCTAGAATTATTATTCTGCAGTCTCATTTGAATTTCTTTTTTCAACAACCCCAATGCTTGCTCCGCATGTTTTTCATCCATTACAGGCTAAAAATAGCAAAATCATTCTTGGCAGTGGTGTATTCAGGTGTCCATTTAAATCCTTTGGAGGTCGGAAGTGAAAAAATACGATCTCGATTCAATGCAAACTTTTCAAAATCGGAACCGGAAGTTTTCACTTCCGATTTCAGGTTCCGACTTCCGGAGGATTAAAACGGGCCCCTGTTTTCGAGTTGAAACGGGCGGTGGCAAAACATCAAACGCGGTTTCGAAATGTCAAGTTTCGAAACATCAAATGACCTAAACGTGTAATGCTTGTCTGTGTGTTTGTTTGTGTAGATGATCTCGAAAACGTTTGATTTAAACCCCCAGTGTAAAACAAAAAGTTGTAGGGGGCAATGGGAGAAAACGATCGACATGACATTTATGGGGTACCCCTTTAAAAATTTTTCAATTTTTTTACCTAAATAGGACCTGCACGTACTACGGGGTATTTTGTACAAAAAAGCATAGAACCTGGAAGTACTACTACGCTCGAAGTATCGCTCGGAGATTCTCTACTTCTCTCCTACGAGCGCGTTATCGCTCGGCTCCCGGTACTGTAAAAAATTAAAGTAAAAAACGTACGGGAAATGCTCTAATTCGCATTCTCGGACCTCCCATAGATCTTGAATCAGATGGTGGGGATGGCCTGTTGTTGTTCATTGCTGAAAAAGTCATCAATAAATTTTTTTGTAATAACGTGTACAAAAATTGCATTTAAGCTCGAGAAATTTGTAATATTTATAAAAATTAATAAAAAAATAATGGTAAAAACGTATCAATACATGGTAACTTATCGCTCGGCTCCCGGTACTGTAAAAAATCAATGTAAAAAACGTATGGGAAAGGGTCTGTCTAAAATAAGGTAGTTAAATTTGTCGAAAATTTTGACGGATTTAGTTTTTTCATGATTACTTATGACCTGAAACAAAGTTTTTCGGAGCGGTTCGACGTTTTGGGCTTTTTTGATAGCTAAGAAAAACCATGTTAGCTATCAAAAAAGCCCAAAACGTCGAACCGCTCCGAAAAACTTCGTTTCAGGTCATAAGTAATCATGAAAAAACTAAATCCGTCAAAATTTTTAAAAAATTTTTCGAAAAATTTAACTACCGCATTTTAGTAATACCGCTACCGTTACCGCTGCCGTTACCGCATTTTAGGCAGACCCCTCTCTTTTGAGAGGTTTGAAAAAACTAACCCCCTTTCTTATATTGGGTTGTACCATAAGTATTTGCCACTCAAAAAATACACCGAATTTCAGTATTTTTCGCTCATTTTCGATGAATTTTTTCAGTAGTATGCAAGAATGTTTGAAGAATACGATCAAATCAGTCTTATTGAGCGTAACTCACATTTTCGTATCAATACTCAGACTTTTTCAAAAAATTGGGCCCTCCAAGATGTATCCTTATTTTAAACTGTTGATATTTGGCTATATACAGGGTGTTCAATAATTTACTTCCAACTTTTGAAAATTCGCTAAAAATCGAGTTTAATTCCATTTCCGTCGCCCGAGTCCTCACTCGATTGCTCTCGCCAGGCGGTTTTTTTAGAAAAAATTTTATTGAAAAAGACTTCGATTTTTTAGCTCAAAAATACGAAAAATTGCGTTTTTCGAGTTTCTACCTCAGTATTTTTAGTACTGTTACTCCCCAAAATTGCTGATTTTTTGTTCTTGGGGGTTTTTGGCCATGATGAACACGAGTCCGAAGGAATTTTTTAATTTGAGTTACTGTAAAGTCATGATTTTTTGAATCTGGATTCTGAATTTGGATTCGAATCTGGATTGGATTCCGGATTCGGATTCAGAATTCGAATTCAGAATCCGAATTCAGAATCCAGATTCAAAAAATCATGACCTTACAATGGCCTAAATTAAAAAATTCCTTCGGACTCGTGTTCGTCATGGCCAAAAACCCCCGAGAACAAAAAATCAGCATTTTGGGCAGTAACAGTACTAAAAATACTGGGATAGAAACTCGAAAAACGCAATTTTTTCGTATTTTTGAGCTAAAAAATCGAAATCGAAGTTTTTTTCAATAAAACTTTTTTCTAAAAAACCGCCTGACGAGGGCAATCGAATGAGGGCGGCGGAAATGGAATTAACCTCGATTTTTGGCGAATTTTCAAAAGTCGGAAGTAAATTATTGAACGCCCTGTATATAAGTCGATTTTTGACAAAATTTTCGACCTTTCTAAGGGTTTTCTATGCGCTGAACACGAATCCGCCGTTATTTTCTGTTCTAGACCTCGGGACTATGATCAAAAATGGCTTACCTATAACAGACCTTTTCGAGAAAAAAATACAATTTTGATCATATTCCTGGGGTCTATATTTCACTCGTAGGGGTATTTTCACGTTGTCAAAATCAAAAAATTTATTCGGATTCAATTTCACCATGTGAGTACAAAAATCAGTCGATTTGGCGAACTTTTTGAAAATTCGATTTTTTTTACCTGTTGATCCCCCCATTGGCAAATACTTATGGTACAACCCAATAAAATAACCCCTTCTTCATAAAAAATTTTTGAAGATTTTTTCTGAATTTTGAACATGAGCTTGTAACAAATTTGTCTAATTTGAATATTTCTTGTTTTTCAACAAGTTCGATCGAGGTTGCACGAAATGACGATGAGTGACAATGAAAGCCTTAATTAAAAAAATTTTTCTATTTTTTTGTTTAGCATGATTGAAAAAATAACCCCTTCTTTTGAGGGGGTTGGGCAAAATAACCCGGAGATTATTTTAGAGGAATACGGTACTACCTTTTAACTTATCTATATCCATATCCCTTATGTTAGATTGATTCACTTCATTAGAGCATAACTTAAAGTCACCTTCTTTTTCTTTCCAAAATAAAAAAGGAAATTCCATAGCTTTGGAAATTGAAATTCTATCCGTTGGGTTGATGAGTAACATATTAGAAATTAAGTCGCGAGCGTTATTTGCTAAAAATTTTGCAACAATTTCACACAGTTCCTCAGGGCTGCGTACCATTTGTCTGTTATACCACTGTTGTATCACACCCTTCAGCGGTTTTGGGGGTTAATTCTGTGCAGAAAAATTTTTTGAAAATTTTTTTAGCCATAAATATTGTCAAAGTATGAGATTTAAAATGGAACTTGTGGGGGCTACCTTTTAACCCCGATGAAAAAATTAAAAATATCAATTTTTAAGTTTTGATTATTTTTTCAACTCTAGAGAAAAACCATACATATGGATTTTGATAATTTCTTTTTTAAAAGTTGCCCAGACACTAATGTAAGAGGGTAACGTTTCTCTTTTCGAAAAAAGCAAAATTATTTAATTGAAATGAGCTGATTTTTTGTACTTGGGGATTTTCGAATATGGGGAACACGATGGTGATATTATTTTTGAACAAAATTTTTTTTGTAAAAATTAAAAATTTAGGGGGTTATCCCTTAAAAATTGAAAAAATTATCCCCTAACATTTTCATACCGATGGTTTTATGTAAACTGAGGTGCAGTTTTATGAAACATATGAAATTGTACATTAAAGACAACAGAGTGAAGGAACAGATCGTTTGGCTTTTATACAAATTTATGAAACTCTTGAAGTAGTTTTTAGGATATACCAAACGGTCGCATTTTTATAACTAAAAGATTTTATATTTTTAAAATCACGATTTTGCCTTACAAAACGCAACCGTTTGGTATATCCTAAAAATTATTTCAAGTATTTCATAGATTTCAGGTGTTTCATACATTTTGTAAAAGCAAACGGTCTGTTTCTTCATTCTGTTGTTTTTAATATAAAATATCTTTAAAGAGGGGTGACATTTATATCCAAGAAAAAAATTTTTCTAAAAAGATCGATCATTTTTAGGAGTAAAATCATGCGAGAAATCGATTGTGCGCATCGCCGAAACGTGGAAATGCTTCTCTGACCCCGATTCAGGGAAAAATTGGGGTTTTTGAAAATAGGAAAAATGACAATTTTCGTTTCAAAAACACAATTTTTCCCTAAATCAGAGTCAGGGAAGCATTTTCACGCTTCGGCGATGCGCGCAATCAATTTCTTGCATGATTTTACCCCTAAAAATGATCTTTTTAGAAAAAATTATTTCTTGGATTAGGCCATAAATGTCACCCCCTTTAAATATTACAATACTTGGCAAACTACCTAACAGGCCAGATCCAAGAATGAGGGGGGGAGAACCTTTTCAAAAAGATTGGTGAAAAACTATATCAAAATAAAATCCAGCGACGCAGGCGAAAATTTGTATGATAAAAGCTTGTTTTTAAGCTGAAAATGCTCAGAAAATTACAGTTTTTGTAGAAAAAATGGACAATTTTGGACCTTTTTTGGTGAAAAAATAGGAAATTTTGGTCACTTTTGGTGAAGAATCATAATGAGGGACCATTATGATTTCTGAAAAATTTTTTCAAAAAATTTGGGGAAAAACTTAAGGGAGAACCATTAGGGAAAAATTTTCATTTTTCCAGGAATGAGGAGGGGAAACCACCCGGGACCCCCCCTAGCTACGCCACTGCAACAGGCAGTACCCGGACATAGATTGGAATGAGAAATTTCTACCTGGTTGAAAAAATTTTTACTATCAGATCTGGTTGAAAATTTGTATAGATGTTTGCATTTTAATAATTATACCTGTACAATAAGGCAAAAAAAAACTTTGTGGCAAACTTTCATCAGGCAAAATTTCTAGCCAATTTTTAGACTTTCCTTTGCTTTTTGCTAACGTATATGCTCTCATATCTGGTAAAAGTTGAGTTAAAAATTCTTCACTTGGTTTGCCCAGTATTTCAACAATTTTAGCCCAGATATGAAATTCTATTTCACTATCCTTTCCTTTGTAGATATCAAGATCAATTTCAAATGGATTTTTGCCTATTAATAATTCAATAAATATAATGGCTGCAGACCAAATATCGACTAAAAATGATTTCAGACAAATTTTAGATTGTTTCTCTCTAACCTTTAACATCATATGAAAGCCTAAAAATCATTTCAGGAGCCCTATATGGTGACATTTTTGCGAACACATCTAATATTTCTTGTTCATTTGCCGTTAAATATCCACAACCAGTATCGGCTATTTTAAGTTCATTCTTCTCATTTAACAAAATGCTATTAGGAGAAAGTGACTAAATTTTTAGTTCAAATTTTTAGCCAGTAAGTTAATAATAAAGTTTACCCCGTGAATTATCTTTCGATCATGAATATATCTAAGACCACAAAATAAACGGTACATCAAAAGGGAAATTTGTCGCATCCCATCAGGTCCTTGAAAATATTCATCACGCTGATTAATAATTTCACGCAATGGAAATTCCATATATTCTACAACAAAATAAAATTCATTAAACTTTTCTAGATTGTACGATGGTGTATAGGCGTTAAAGAACTTTATAATCTAAAAATCATAAAAACATAATTAGCATAAATTAAATTAAGACATTTTTATGTTCCACATAAGGCCATATTTCTAACTTGCGACAAATAAGTTTAACATCTAACATATTCAAAACAGCGAGGTTAAATTTCTTAATTGCGACTTGCATTCCTTTGTTTCTATCATAAGCTTTTCTAAATAAATAAATATTTCTGAAATATCAAAACAAATGAGAATTTTTTACCGATAAATTTTTTTATTATGAGTCTCGGCGGTTGCAATAAAAGGCCCGTAGAAACTTTTTCTTCCTCATGGGCCGCTAGAAACCCCCAAAAAATTGTTTCTTGATAAATTAAAAGTAATCGACTTTACACTCGATTTTTGTATCAAAAAAATCCCGAGACCTATGTTGAGATTCCCTTGTAAATCTTACATCACTATGCCACCGCGTCTTCCGGAAGATTGAAGAGAGTTAGAAATAGCATAATAATTTTTAGGAAAATGAAATGTTATACCTTCAATATTAGAAGAATAGAAATCTTTAATCTAAATTTATTGTTAACCATAGTTTATGCCGATTATAAATAACATTGTCGGTCATAACTAGCGGTGTAATTTTGGCCGGTGGATGGAGCGGGGCATATGTGCTTTGAAGTTTTATTTGGTAAAGGGGTAGGAAAATCTCGTCCGTATCGGGTCAAAGAAATTTTTCGATTTTTTTGCACAAAAATCACCTTCTGGGGGTTTTTTCATGCAGGAAACACGATTTTGATGCTATTTTTACATTTTGACTGCTCCTTTATGTTGAAATTTAATGCATATTTTGCACCATTGCTTTTTCATGAATAGGGGGTTTTTGGCCACATGGTTCAAAAAAT
The DNA here is from genome assembly GCA_034699885.1 of Acrobeloides thornei. Classification (NCBI taxonomy): domain Eukaryota; kingdom Metazoa; phylum Nematoda; class Chromadorea; order Rhabditida; family Cephalobidae; genus Acrobeloides; species Acrobeloides thornei. The sequence goes on along the minus strand of JAQGCP010001946.1, from coordinate 4,053 downwards.
GCGAAATAATCAAATTTTCTACGATTTTGACAAGTTTGGTGTCAAAAAATTCCTCATCGAATTCTAAGAATGTTTGCATACAAATTTTTACAAAATTAATTGATTTTTTGGTTTTTGAGAAGCTTTTTTGCGGAAAGTGACATTTTTGAAGTTTTTATGAAAAAGCGAGTTTTTAGACACTTAACGTCATCAAATTTGTTTGACCACATTTTCATAATCTACTGGACGCGTAGAATATTTTTTTTAAAAGAAATTCTTGAAAACGATAAGAATGTCGATAAGATACCGTATTTCTTCTAATAGAACCCCACCTTCTAATAGAGCCCCACCTTCTAATAGAGCTCCACTGTTTATATCTATTGAAAAATAGGGTCACAACTTCTAATAGAGCCTCGTGCATTATGATTTTTTGTATTATAATCTAGTATTCCTCTTAGTATTTATTTTACTTTTATGTTATTGAATAAATTTTTGAGTTACTATTTTGTTATTTTCTGTTATGTTATTTGTTGTTCTGGATACCAAATTTATAATCCCAAATGATTTTTTAAGTATACAAACAGATATGAAAAGAAAGAGTTATTCTGTTGAGTTAAAACTCGAAGCTATTAAATATGCGAAAACAAACACAATATTGGCAGCTAGCAAAAAATTCAAAGTTGACAGAGTTATGGTAAGGGATTGGATGAAACAAGAAGAATCATTGGAAGTTCTCGAGTATTTTTCTGAGTATTGGAGCTCATTTTACGTATTTGTAGTAAGAAGAAAAAGCGCTTGACAGGCGGTGGTCGCCATCTTATCGATAAAGATTTTGATTCCGAAATAGCTAAATGGGTTCGCTTCCAGCGTGAAAAGAAGATAAGAGTTTCTAGAAGGCTAATCCAGATTGAAGCTCGGAAACGGCATGAGCGAACAGCTGGAAATGAAAATGAAGAGGACAGGTTGTTTCAGGTAAGCTCCTAGACTTTGTGCCAAACTAAAATGGTTTTATAGGCTAGTCCAGGGTGGCTCGATAAGTTCATGAAGTGGCATAATTTCTCGCTTAGAACCCCTACAACGGTGTGCCAGAAACTACCATCTGAATATGAGAAGGTATTGGTTGATTTCGCGCTTGCCTTCTATTAATCTCTATAACTGAGATTTAGGCACCAGATGTTAGTTGGAATGGACCCTTCAAAGCAAAAATTGCGCAGTATTATGACGATTGGATGTTGCATGGAGAAGAAAGTTACGAAAGGTGGAAGCATGAAATCATCGGATATGGAGGTCTACTTGAACTGGATTGTGGAAGCGTGGAAGGCACTGCCAGAAGACCTTATTGCCAAGTCATTCAAGTCATGTGGAATAACAAATTCTATTGGTGGATCAGAAGACAACGCGTTGCATTGCTTCAATATTTATGGTCCGATACCATCCGGATTTGACTCCTTGAAAAAAGCCAGAGCCGAAATGAATTCCAACTTTGATATTGTTTTGGACTTACCCGAAGAAGTAGATTTAGTGCAGGATGAAGAAAATGGGTATGCCACAGATGCATCTATCGAAAACTATTGAAATCAAAACCTAATACATATTACAACTTTTATTAATTTGTTTCTTTAGTCCAAATTTTATTAACTTGTTGCATTTATGTGAACTTGTTGAAGTGTGATTATTTTAATTGTGTAGCATTTTGTTAAAATAAAACTACATCGAAAAATAGAGCCCCACCTTCTAATAGAGCCCCACTGTTTCGACCGATTGAAAAATAGAACCCCGTGAGGTTCTATTAGAATTTTTACGGTAAATTATACTTTCAGCACAGCACGGTTTAAACTACAAGGAACCGGTTTGGCTACAGGCTTAGTTTACACGTTGAGCTTAGATGCTCTGCGAATCGGCGCCTTAGGCTACACGGCTTCGGATTAGACGATAGAGGCTTTGACCTAGGCTATTATCTAAAAATAAACATTTGCTAGAAATAAAAAGCCGTACTGTTTGGTTTCAAAAAAATATTTTAAACATTTTATAAAGTTGAGATAATACATATATTTCAAGTGTTTCATAGATTTGATAAACAAGCCAAAAGGTCATTTTTTATTCCTTTGGTTCCTGTTGTAATGTATAACACATGTTTTTTGTGATTAACAAACGCACTCTATGTGCTCGTCCTTATTCCGAAATAGACTATTCATTTTTTTCACAGCAAGACACGAGACTATACATTATTGATTATCAAAATAAATTTTATTTCCACACTTCATTCATTCGACATTCGATCGTTTTCAGCATGGTTCTTTCGCAATCGGGTAAATTTTTTCAAAATTTTGAGAAAAGTTTAAAATTCTAGAAATCGATCAAATCTTCGAAGAAATCCACGCAAAACTCATAAATTTATATAAAGAAAACGATCAAGCTGGTATTTTTTCTTATTACCATCCAGATGCTGTGGTTATATATCCAGGAAAATTTATAAAATATGGAGAGGAAGGTAGGTTGATTTTAATAAACAGGGAACTGAGCGCCTCTGGTGGTCCAAAATATGTAGTTTTCGGGGCTAAAAAAGGCCGAGTTCATGAGGCCTAGGCTGCATTTCCTAGCCAAGTTTCCGAGGCTAAAGTCAAGTTTTCGAGTTTTTCAACAAATCTGAGCGATATCTGGGCCATTGCCAAGAGGCACCATTGCATCTCGGAGTGGTCTTACGATTGTTGAAAATGCCAAATTTGGATTCTCCGATATCGATTTCCTATAAAGAGATCAAGTGCCTGATCAAAACGAACATTTTATACTAAAAAACTTCAAGTTTGGCCTCTACTACCACACAGTGATGCCAAAATTCAAAATTGACCTCAAATTTAGAATCCCCGTATTGAATTTCGATTAGAAAGTCAAATCATCGCCAAAAATCGCGTTTTCAGTACGAGTAACATATTTAAACATGTAACTTCGCATTTTTGGTACTCCTAAACCCCCCAAAAAATCAATTTTTTAATTTTTTTTGAATGGTACTCTCTCAAGTTTGATGTCATTTTGCTCCTCTCAACGGGCTCTTTCAATTGACACTATCCTTAACAATTTCAGACTTGAGTTAACAAAAATAGATGTGCATACACACATACAAACTTTTCGCCGTTTATATTACAAGATCAAGAAAAGTCTAAAGTATTCTTTAGAAATCAAGGCGGAGATCAAACTTTGGGCTGAAGATTCCATGGATGGATATAAAGTATGATCCCGCAAAAAGCGATTTTTATCAAATTTTAGATTATTCCCTCGAAACGAGTAGCTACCACAGATGGTGAATTCTTGATTGAACAAGGAGTTTTTGAGGTCACTCGTCCAAATGGTGATATCATGCATTCGGATTTTGAAACGATCTATAAGAAAATCGACGGCAAATATGTTATTTATCGAGACTGGTTCAAAATTAGGGAATAGAAAATTATGGTTTTGTTGTTTAAAATAAAGTTAGAAAATAAATGTAATATCACATAAGTCAAACAGAGTAAGAAAAGAAGATGTTTGTTTCATTTCCGGTCGCTGTAACACGAATCCATGAAACAGCTAAAATAAAAGTTGTTACACGAATCTGTGAGGCTTAACGAAACAAAGATCGCCGTTCTTTGTGACGTCTTTTCATTTTTTGAAGTTTTATATTTATTTAAAGGACCAGTCCAGTAAGTTACAACCATATGAAAAAATGATATATTCGGAAAGGCCATGAAAAATGGAGCATTTTTTGTTTTTATGGCATGTTCTGAATCGTTGTAGTTTTCGAGATAATTGCATGCAAGGAATCGATTGCGCGCATCAAAAAAGAGCCTAATCACTTGTTTGACCCTGATTCAGGGAAAATTTTTCACTCCCGAACCGTAAAAGTTCTTCCTTGACCCTGATTCAGGGAAGGGATATGTATTTAAGTAAATAAATTGATTTTCGCTTCAATACACCAATTTCTTCCCTGAAGGAAGCGTTTTCACAGTTCGGGAGTGCGCGGAATCGATTCCCCGCCTAGAAAAACCTAAGAATCGACGGTTTTCTCATAAAAATCCGAAAATGTTTGATTTTCGCTTC
>JAQGCP010001945.1:0-11298 GCA_034699885.1 Acrobeloides thornei | reverse complement strand
GGCACACAAAAATCGCGATTTTTGGCTATTCTCGAAAAAGTGATTTTAATATTTTTCTTTTGTTCCTATGACGTTTACTAGCATATTTGAGCATTTTTAAAGAGGTTTTGTTGGTGGCACAGATTTTTTCCCTTTTTTATAGTTTTGAAACACATGTGTAATCGATACTAGTTCCAAAATTTGTTTTCTTTACAACACACTTGGCCAATCATGGATGCTTCGAAAGCAATGTTGTCTAACTCCTTATCAAATATGATACTTTACAATGCTTAACAATCAAATACATAGCTATTCTAATTATTCAATATCAGTTTCGCATTTTCAAATCACATTTTTTCTGGTAAGTAGCTGATAAACTTCTGTACTACATACGGCATCCTTGAATTGTCTCGGGGTTCCAATCGTCACAACGTCGACCGGAAGAGCATTCTACATTTTCTTGGTGCTGTTTAATGAGCTGCTTTGACGGCTTCTAATCTTGTAGTTGGCATGACGAGTTCTAGTCCATGTCCAAATCTTGCACTATGTCTTTGATCCCAATCCTACTACAGGGTGCCACAATAAAAAAAAGGCAATTTTGCGATTTTTCAATTTTTTTAATTCTCACAAAAATAACTCTATAGGGGGTTTTCCATGCAAGGAAGCGATTTCACGTATTGTCGAATCTTTAAAACGCTTCCCTGATCCTGATTCAGGGAAGAGATGTGTGTATTGAAGCGATTATAGGCTAATACAGGGTCAGGGAAGCGTTTTCAAAGTTCGGTAATGCGCGCAAATAATCTAAATGTTTGCCCCCTCCCCCAATAAAAGATTAAGTACTACTAAGAATTAGCGACTGCAAACGACAGAGTACTATTTCAAAAAAAATTTTCTAATCAAACTTGTTAGAGGTATTTTTGCGATAAATCTATTGCGCGCATTGACAAAACACGAAAACGCCAAACACGACAGGGATGCGAATTTTTTGAAGCGCTTCAATGGAGTTATTCATTTTCTTGTATGTTAAATGACTTCAACGGTAATTTTTTGGTTTCGTTTTATAGATTTTCATTGGCAACCCTGCGTGGTAGTGTTTGGTGAGATAAATTTGTATCCCTGCGTGGTCGTACAAATACCAATTACAAAAAATCAACTAGCTTCCTTAAAAAAATACTTTATTGATACAAGTTCGTAGGATTAAATAAATCATATAAATGCATACATGAACATTATTATAAAAGGATAGAACAAAAACATATGGAATTATCATCACCAATATGTTCATGTACACTGGGGGCAACAATAATATCAAACAAAGAAACATTCTTTGAACTTTAAAATATTCAAATTTCAACTTTTTTAGGCAATTTTTTACTAATTAGTTCAAAAAACGTTAACATAAGAAAAACCAAAAAATTTCGTCAACATCAAAAAGAGCCTAGGACTTCATTATACGGAACTGTCACTTGTTTATCGAGATCTTTGTATTGCACAGTCATAATTTTCATGCTCTAAAAAAGAACAATATAAAGGGTGTTCCAAAAAAAACCAACCATTTGGTCATTTTTTGGCGAAAATTTTTCAAAAATTTTTTCTCCAAAATGAGTTAATAGGGATATTTTTATGCGAGAAATCGATTGTGCGCATCAAAAAAAAATTGAAAACGTCTCCCAGACCATGAAATATCCATTTTCGTATTTCAATTAGGAATTCCTACCGAAAATAACTGAAAAAAAACGAAAATCGTATATTTCATGGTCTGGGAGTCGTTTTCAAGGATTTTCGATGCGCAAAATCGATTTCTCATATAAAAATACTTCTTAATAATTTTTGAAAATTTTTCGCCAAAAAATGACCAAATGGCGGTTTTTTGGAATACCCTCTATAAGGTAGTCTAAAATTAGATGTAATCAAGAATCTAACGTGAGTTCTTGACTAATAGGGCCAAAAACTCATCGTATAAACTATGTTTTCTGAAATTTACCAAATTGCCGTTTTGAGCCCATTTTATACATTGCCATAAAAAGTGTTGCCTGAATTTCAATCAAACGTCTTATAAAAATTGTTTATTGACACGATTGGCTCAACTCCAATTGGCAAGTAAGCACATTTCAGAAAACAGTTTACAATCGGATTAAAAATATTTTTGAACCACCAAGGGATGCATCTCATTTGACCCATGTTATACATTAGACCCAGAATTTGATTCATATGTGAAATTCGCATATTTGCAGCGTAGGGAAAATTAGTGGGGGACATATATAATATATATAAAGATTTTTGAAAAAATTTCGGATCGAAAAAATATGAAAAAATAGCCAAAATTCCTGGGAGTAGTTAGATTCGAAAGTGCGCATCAATGCGCCCTTTTATACACAACAACTCGATCGCCTGGATGAAACAGTACGCCAAAAGAGGCCTGACAACACCAAGATCATCCGACAATGCTAAACCTCATACTGCAAAGCTGACAAGGACCAAAATTCAGGAGCTTGGTTGGGAAGTTTTACCCCATCCTCCTTATTCACCGGACCTTGCGCCATCGGACTACCATCTTTTCCGGAATCTACAAGTTACCCTTGAAGATGTGCACTACAATGATGAAGAAGTCAAAACATGGCTTACGAACTATTTTGACTCCAATCCCAGAGTTATCTATGATAGAGGCATCCGCAGTTTGCCGACATGTTGGGCGAAGGTAATCCAAGAAGAAGGAGAATACTTTGCCTGAATGTTGTGTGTAAATAGAAAAAAGTTACTTAAAAAAACCAATCAAGACTTGTATGCACCAACCTAATAAAATGAAAAAGTCGTATTTTCAAAAAATTTGAATTTTGCCTAAATCTTTAATTTATTATCTTAATTTTCATTTAGAACATTTTTGTGTTTATTTACTTTTTTGGTGAAAAATGTGAATGTGCGCCCAAAAAAATTTAATCGATTTAAGCTTAGGCTTTAGGCTTAGACCTTTGGCTTGCGCCTAAGCACCCAAAAATGGCAAAATACAAGTCGGTTCCATTTTTGGGGTGGTTTTTCATCGTTTACGAGCCGTTTTCAACCGATTTAAAGTAGCCCCGTGTCATTTTGAGGTGTGGGGTAAACCCTACCCTTACCCAGATTTGTGCTAAAATCGTTAAAAAAGTGCACAGTTTAGAGGACAATCTCCCCCCTTTGGTTGACTTTTAGGTATTGTAATTTTCTGAATTTTGAATGCAAATGTAAGATGTAGTGTAAGTTAAAAAACAATATAACAAATTGTATTTTTGTGCATAAAGTACAAATCAAAAATTAAGATCCTTTATATAACTCGTGATGTTGTAATGGTACAACGAAAATCGGCAGAGAGTTGCCAAAATATTTACAAGTACACGATTTCAAATGGAAGTTTATAATGTGAATGAGAAAAATTTTCGACTGGAACGATTTTATTTTTTGTATTAAAAAAATGCTCAATGATGCTACGAGTTTCCACCAACAGCAGTTCCGCTTGAGGTCGACGATGGCAAAATTCCAGATGCATTCACGCCGGATGGCGGTGGCTGGGACAATGCTACGCTGCCTAAAAGTCCACTAGATAAGCCAGCCATCGGTGTTGAGGCGTTGTTGTTTCCTATTGTTGAAGTTTGGCCTGGGAGAGTTGCAGTGGAAGAGACGGGCGTGGTCAGCGAAGAGGGAGGCATTGTCAGTGGAGCACCGGCGCCAGCGCCTGCCATCGACTGTTGCCTACTCATCGCCGAGGAAAGCCCGGAGCCGAGTCCATGCATCATCTGATTCAGGCCAGACATGCCGCCATTTGCAAATTGTGCAGCTGCAATTGCTGCAGATTGAGGTGTATGTGCGCCACCCGCTTGTATGGGTCTGCCTTCTAGTTGTTTGTATTCTAATGTCATATCTTTTGGTATCTAAATTTGAATGTACTAATGGTGTATGACTTAAGGTATATGCAGTGGAATAAAGTGTGTCTATGCAGTTAATATATAGGATTTTTATACAGAATGTGCGGAAATTATCCAACCCTCCTGGGTAAAAACTCATTTTACCAACGCAGGGTAAAATGAGCAATATTTTTCTCTTCAAAAAATACTTACCTTCCTCCATTGTACTGGATCGAATACATTGTAAGCTCCCTTTTCGTAAGTTCCGGTTTGCTCTTTTACACCACCGAATGCGGACCTTGTTAACCAAACGCCATCAATCTTATGATATCGCCAATCACGTGTATATCTAAAAATTCATTGAGTACATAAAAAAAACAATCTTGATGCATTCAGGGGAGGTATTGTAGCTCGATTTTGCAAAAAATTTGATTTTTTGGTCCAAAAATCGAGTTTTTTGTGGCAAAAATGGCCTTTTTTGGCAAAAAATAGCCATTATGAGGGTATATTTTAGTCCAAAATGTCTTGAAAAATCTTACAATTCACTTGCAGCTGCCATTTGATAAACTTCGCCAGGGAAATTGTAGAATAGATAAAAGAGGACGTCATCGGAAAGTTTCGTCAATTTAATGTTCGGTAACTTATCCCTTATCGCAGCATTCGTTAGGTATTCTTCGGGCACTTTCGTATCTAGATCTTGAACTCGGCATGGATGTTCAGCCCAAGGTCCGCCAAAACTTTGGTACAGGTTACGCCTAAAGGTTATTTAGAGCTATTGTGGATCAGGGGGATCACCTCAGGAGAGTCAAAAATCGAAAATTTAAAAAAAAAAGACATATTTAGAGGTAATTTTATGAGAAAAATCGATTGCGAGCATTCCCGAAGCATAAAAACCTTTAAAATATTCGAAAACAAATTAAGTTTAAAGTCAATAAATGTGAAAAAATACGTATTTTTCAATTTTTATGGGTCAAACAAAGGTTTTCACGCTTCAGGAAATCGATTTTCCGCATAAAATTACCGCATTTTTTTAAATTTTCGATTTTTGACCCTGGGGTAACCCCCCTTGATTCATAATAGATCCGGTTATTTTGTTACAAAACATACTCAGAAGCATTGAGATTGAGGCCCAGATTCGTCAAGTCGTGCCCAAGAGCAAGGGTGACAATCGATGGATCACTCTCAATGGTGCGTAAGAAAGTCAATAACCCGGCCATTCCATATTGATCATTTAGCATGCCTGGTGGAATATTCGTTACCCGACCTAAATGTGTGATTAACACGAAAAAAAACTAAAAATTACCATCTGGATGCGTTTGGATTCCCGGTTTACTCGAATCAGAACCCAACACCAGATCAGATACCCTATCTTCGTTTGAATTATTCTCCAGTGTAGACTAAAAAATGATTCGAATGATGTGAGATCAAAAGCTCTAATTTTACCTCCCCCCCCAAAAAATTGTCAAAAATGTATTGCAATAATCTATTTTAGAATCAGGTTTACCCATCAAAATTACCCCTTTTTCCACTAAAAATGGCAAAAAATTGTCACTTTTTTAAACAAAAATCGTATTTTCTGAGCATATTCAGCTTAATAAAATCTATTTTTCAAACAAAAAATTGTGTATGCAACGCTGATTTTTGCTCTAAGAGTAAATATCAGTAAAAAATTTTGAAGTGCGGTATCTACAAAATAATTTATGAATTTATCTTATTTTTTCAATGGATTTTTGGAGGGGGTAATTACCCCATCCTGCTTACGGCACTGCTCTGCACAACGTACGCATGATTTTTGTCTGTTTTAGACCGAAAATTTTTTGTCATTTTTAAAATATTTTTTTCATTCGAAGCCCTGTTATCATCCCATCAATAAAATAAATCCTTACCTGTTGCGTGGCATGACTTCCAAGATGGTTTGCACCGGGTAATGCGGGAAAATCTTCGTTTTGAATATGAAATTCGGAGTTGTTACCAATAGATGATCCTTCAGTAACGCCACGCATCAAGTTTGCTAAAACCCATTCCTCATCAGACATAAGCTTTTTTGCTAACTCATCAGAAGCTTTTATATCCGCAATACAATTCATTTGGAGTACGTTCATCTCTTTTCAAACATCAATTAAAACGCTTATTAATTAAAGTTTTAGATCTTAAAATAATGAAATTTTTAGCTAATTCATGAAAATAAAATGGTTTAAAACAGTTTGAAAGATATTTGCACATTAAAGAATAATACGGGGAGGGGGGGAGTCCTCGGCTAAGGGGCGGCATACCTTTATCTTCAAGGAGTAAAAAGTTCTCGCTTAAGACATGTTTTCTCGACAATTCTGGACGAGAAAACACCTTTTCAGCGTTTTTAACAATGGCAGGACTTTTGCCCCTTAGCCGAGGACTTCCCCCTTGTATATACGGGACGGGGAAATCCTGGCAAAGGATGTACGAAGTCCTGATATGGAATGCAAAAATGTCTTGACATAAATACTGACATAAAGTGTAAAAAGTTCTATCCGTTTTAGCATACATAGTCTATGTCAAATATTATCTTACTTTTGAGATTTCTTTATAATCGGCTTCTGAAAATGAACAGAACTTTTTGCATGTTAGGCCAGTATTTTCGTGCCAACTTATGTGAGGACGTTTTTGCATCCCATATCAGGACTTCTCCCCCGTGTATACCTCTCCAAGGCGGCATCATAGGTGCACAAGTAGGGGCGGGGAATTTTTTTGGAAAAAGCTTGTTTTCAAGATGAAAATGCTCAGAAAATTTTTGTTGAAAAATAGGACAATTTTGGACATTTTTGATAGAAAAATCGCAAATTTTGCACATTTTTTAATGAAAAAAATCATGTATTGGAAAAATTGGACAATTTTGAGGAAAAGTAGACATTTTAGTGAAAAAATCATGTCGTGTTGGGAAAATTTGGATGAAAAAATGGACAATTTTGTGAAAAAAATCATGACGTATTTTGGCGCTTCGCGCAAAATTCTCAAAAACTGAATAGAAAATAAGAAAAACTCGATTTTTTGACAAAAAAATCGAATTTTTCTTATTTTTTGACTTTTTTGACATTCTTGAACGCAGTCTTAGCGTAATCTTTTTTGAATGAATTTCGTTTTCTGTTGTGTCGCGCTCGACACAACATTAGCAGCGGTGTTAGCAGTTGTGCATTGCACTACGGCACAACGTTATCAGCTATTCCAGCATAACTCCGTCGTGCCGGAGTTGTGCCGCAAGTTGAATTAGTAGGTGTATTGACACGAAAACCCTGAATTTCAGCCATGGGTCGAACGATAGGTTGTTAGATTCCTTGGATCATTCTGAGCAGCTTTAATTTTCACCATATAATTCGCAAACAGAGTGGAGATGAAGAAAATCCTCATTGAAATTTTGATTTTCCCTTGAAATCTCAAATTTTGGTAGAAATATCATTCGAGATTTACAGGAAAAATCAAAATTTCAATAAGGATTTTCTTCATCCCCGTTTGGTTTGTGAATTATATGGTGAGGGCCGCCACTAATACGTTCGGACCGAACGGACTTTAGCTCACTAATAACTTCACTAATTGCGTTCGGAAACATCACTAATAGGCGTTCAGAAAAGTTCGGATGCGTTCGGGCGGTCGTTCGAACATTTTCGAACGCGTCATAACGCCTATTAGTGATGTGTCCGAACGGAATTAGTGAAGTCAAAAATTTCCAAACGAATTAGTGGCGGCCCTGAGAATTAAAGTTGCTCAGAATGATTCAAGGAATCCAACGACCTATTGTTCGACCCTGGCTGAAATTCAGGGTTTTTGTGTCAATACACCGACCAATTCAACTTTGGCACCACAAGTCGTGCTCAATTGCTAACTTCGTGCCAAGTGTGGCACAACTGCTAACGTCGTGCCGAGCATGGCACGACTGATAAGGTCGTGTCTAGGGTGGCACGATTGATAACGTCGTGTCGAGCGTGGCACGACTGATAACGTCGTGGCGAGTGTGGCACGACTGATAACGCGCAACCTTACCAACATTCGAAATTAGCTAAACGTCTCCAAATGAATTGACCTAACTTAGTATAAAGAAAGAGTTACCATAAGGTGTTCTTTGTATAGCACTAAGAGCGTCTTTGGAGAAAATCCCTTGGGGATGTAGCGATGGTATTGGCGATAAACTGCCATAACTCGTAGTTGGTAGGGAGGGGGTAAAAGAGGAGGGCGATGAACGCACCCCCAGTGATGGAAAGTCAGACTCGTTAATAATTGTTTCGGTCGTGGGAAAGTTTGCAGTTCGACCAAATGGTTGAAAATTTCGATCAGCTAGCAGTGCGATGCCGCTGCTCATAGAACTTGTTCGCATTGCACGTACATAATAATTTATCTAAAAAAGTTACTACGTTACAAAAAAGTAAGATATTTTTTGAAATAAACACAAAATTTATCTCCGTATACATGGGCAGGAAATGATTTTTTGGAAAGATCGGAAAAAATATAAGGAGGAACCTTTGGGAAAAATTTAAAATTTTCAGGAAGGTCATTTTTTCGGGGGCAGTCTTTTTTGTGGCACTTCTATAGTTTTGCGATCACCTGTAAAATTGACTCGATTTTATTTTTCTTTATAAAACTTTCAGTGATAAACAATTTCTTAACTGTTAGTTGTAATTTCATTTGTTACTTATATCAGGGGGCAAAAGTTCGGGGACACTACCCCTGTCGGATTTTGCATTTTTGTATTGAAAGCACCGAAAGACGCAAAATCCGACAGTGGTAGTGTTCCCGAATTTTTGGACTTTTGCCCCCCCCCCTGATATATATTTCACTATTTTTTAGCTTTTGCAGAAATCAGATGATGAATTTTTGCACTTACTTAAAGAAATGAAACTTGTTCATGCTAACAGAACGTGTCCAGCCTGCAATGAAAGTTACTAATAATCGAGAAAATTTTTTGATTTGGTAATGTTCTTATGGGTGCGACCCTACCCAACTAAGAAACAGAAAACGAAAAAAAATGAAATAACTCATCTTTCACCTAAAGAGGCTAGTTTTTTTTAAACTTTTTCATTTTTACACTCTCTTTTTAGGTTTTCGAATTGTCATATTACTGGTCGAGGCCTGAATCTGGTGCAACTACGAATCATGTGGAATCTGAGTGACTTACCGCCACATGAACTTTGGCACCTGTTTGGACAATGGTAACGAAGAAACGAGCTATACTATCGCCGTTCAATAAAGAAGTTGCTGCTATCAACGAAACAATTATCGAGAAGTTGCCAGGCGAGCACAAAACTTACGCTTCGACACGATCAGGGATCAGCTTCAAGATGGTGCACACTATCCGTAGGAATATCTCGACTCCATATCAACCCCAGACTTGTCGCCACATAAACTGAAGCTAAAGAAGAATACTATCATCATGCTTCTCCGAAACTTTTGCGTTTTTGAAGGAATGTGCAATGGAAAGTTGTGCTGCAGAACTCCGTCAAATGCGTCCACTTTGCCGCGAAACTAATCTCCAACGATTTTTAGCTCTTTCTACACTTCTTTACGAGAGAAACTTGGATGGAAGCCAATTATTCAACTTACTATGGAAAAGAGAGCCACGATTATTAACCACTATGTCCATGGAAATCTACCTGATGATCCCATCCTCCAAAGATCCTCTGACAGCCTAAGACACAGCACCAGGAATGGTCATGGAGCTCAGCATGCCAAGTACGACTCTTGAAGTAATCCGAAACAGCTTCCTAAATACGGCTCGCAAAATCTAGAATGCTCTACCATCTGACTTAGTAACTATTGCACTTCCGCTCTTTAAAACTGCAATGTCATATGGAAATCTATACAAGCTGCTGGCAGATAAAGGAGTGATAAGAAGAGTGTTGAAAGAGTTTGGTATTAGGAAATATTTATTATTGGTTAGGTTCTTTTATCTGTGTTATTTTTAACTTACCTAACCATAATCGGGTCTGTACCTGTGATTTAGGATACTATTCATAAAACTGTGAGACTAATGAAGCCATACTAGAAGTCGTGCTGTTCCATCAGATGATTAAGAGAGCTTCAGATGAACTAATTCAAGCCGATTCTGATTTTAATGCTCTTATAAAGTCTATGATGATTTATTGCTGAAAGTTTTATAAAGAAAAATAAAAACGAGTCAATTTTAAAGGTGAACGCAAAAACTATAGAAGTACCTATATCACTAATTTGCGTTCTGACATCAGAACTCGTCAGAATGACTATTAGTGATCGTTTTAGAAAGAATTAGCGATGTATTCGTGAACAAATTAGCAACGTTTCAGAAAAAAGTAATGGCGATCCTAAAAGGGTTCTAATGCTACATAAATAGTCAAGTTCAACATTATATGGCTTCTTATAAGATAAGAAAAATCTGGCTTAGGACACATGCAAAGAATGATAGTAGCAGTCTTGCACAGGCCTTCTAAACCTTATACTTAGAAGGCTTGAACAAAAGTTTCACGCTTGAAATCTCCACGTTGAACCTAAAAACGCAATGAACTCCTCGAAATCGGCGGACTCGCGCTCGACCAAGACGTCTACTACTAAAAAGAAATAACACATTGTCACTGTTTGTGTCATACTCTTTTCTCTAGCCTCTCTGTTCATTCGCGTGCAACTTCGTTTGTTTTGCGTCTCTGTTGTTTCTTTTCAATAAATTCTCCGCTATTTCGCAACGTTTTCGAGCCTTATGACACTCTTCTTCTGGCCTATTCGCCTAATCTTTCGAGTCGACGAACTCATTGGCACACAATAAATCGAGCACCAAACATGAACATCAATCTCACATTCAAAAATTATTTTCAATATTTAATGCCGCTATTCACATGTGCGATTGAAGTAATGAAAAAAAGGCATGAAATAGACAAAACAACAAAACCTCACATGCTCTGAATGAACATTTTCAAACAAAATTATCACTATAAAAAGGTAGCTGAGCAATTATTTTCCTTTCTCTTATAGGCGGTCCTTGAATGAATATTTGTAACTGTTATTATTCACCTTATAAAAGTATGCTATAAAAAACATGTCTCACATTGTTCGCCTTTTTAGTTTGAATGGAAACATGGGCTCGGAATCATGAAAATTTCCATCGCTGGTCGAAAGATTATTCTCGTAGTGGCCATTTTGGTTATATTTTTTCTAATTATTACGCAAAGGAGAGCTGCCAGTGACCAAATTGCAGATTTACAAGTCAGATATGAAGCCTGTAAGAGGCATGCCGAGTCACTCGCCACTCAATTGGAGGGTTTGTATTATTTTAATGGAGCCCAGTCCAGTGGGAAAAAGTTGCCAACTTTTTGTTGATATTCGGAAAGTTCATAAAAAATGGAGCATTTTCGTTTTTACGATAAATTCTGAATGGGTGTAGTTTTCGAGAAAATTGCGTTTGAAATTTTGAATTTGTGTACATGTTTTCGTTGTAATACACAAACTTTTTTGA
>JAQGCP010001944.1:0-11301 GCA_034699885.1 Acrobeloides thornei | reverse complement strand
GGTGAGCCAGGATGTCCAGGTGGACCCCATGGTCCGGTTTCACCAGGGTCTCCAGGTGGACCGGGTACAACATGAGCCTCGGGTGTGATGCCTAGAATTTTTAGATTTTTTCAGCACTGATTATGAAAAAGTCTACCTTTATCTCCAGGCAGACCTGGAGGTCCAGGAGGGCCGGGTGGGCCAGGCGGTCCGTCGTCACCAACTTTACCAGGTAAGCCATTTATTCCGGGTCTTCCACTAATTCCAGCGTCTCCGGGATCACCAGGGAATCCTTGAAAAAATTATTTATGATTAAAATTATTCAAGTTAATACCAGGATGTCCAGGAACACCACGTGGTCCCTGGGGGCATGGAAGGCAAGGTGGTGGTTCGAAAACTCGTTCTGGAATACAAGAAGCGTTTGGAGTCGTTCCAGGTCTTCCTAAATATATTTTTTTGTATATGAAAAATATTGATTATTTTTTGTCTTGCTTTCATTAAATGTAATCTGTTAAAATATTCATACCTGGAGCACCATCCGGACCGGGACTTCCTGGCATTCCGGGCAGACCAGGATCACCGATAGGTCCACGCTCTCCGGGCATGCAACAAGCTAAAAAGAAATGCATATAAACAAGCTGTGAAAGCATTATAGGTCGCAAAAGTGTTAATCTTTTAACACCCTTAAAGTGTCCACAGATGCTCAGCGTTTTGACGCAGCGTCTAAAGTTGAAACACCAGTTTTTGAAATTTCTTCAGGAAAAAGTCATGGCGTTTTTAACTTTTGACGCTGCGTCATGGTGAGAATGTTTGACGCTGCGTCGTGACGAGCATCATGACGCGCGTCATAACGCGCATTATGACGTTGAGCAAAAAAGGTTATAGCGTTTTCAACTTTTGACGCTGCGCCATGACGCGCGTCATGACGCTGCTTTGATGCTACGTCATGATAAGCATGTTTGACGTTGCGTCATGACGAACGTCATGATGCGTGTCATGACGCTGAGCAAAAAAAGTTATGGCGTTTTCAACTTTTGACACTGCGTCATGATGAGCATGTTTGACGCTGCGTCATGACGCGATTCATAACACTGAGCAAAAAAAGTTATGACGTTTTCAACTTTTGACGCTGCGTCATAACGAGTGTCATGATGCGCGTCATGGCGCTACTTTGACGCTACGTCATGATGAGCATGTTTGACGCTAAGCAAAAAAAGTTATGGCGTTTTCAACTTTTGACGCATCGTCATGACGCGCATCATGACGCCTCTCTATTGTGTATTAGCTTCAAAAAATTAACGTGTTTGCGACCTATGAAAACCATGTTTTTTGACCATACCAGGGCATTCTTGGAAGACGGGAGCTTCGGCAGCTAGCATCGAAGGGTTATAGCCACCATATTGACCATGTGCAGCTCTAGCTGTCCTATTGACAACTTTTTTTTGTTGGACCGTACCCATTTCTGTTTCCATGTCCATTGTTGAACTCTAGAATTTACATAATTATCTCTCTATTAACTTTTTGGATCATCCAGATATTACGTTATCATGTTGGAGGGAGGGGTGTCAACCCTCTTCACAAAAAGCTGATAACGCTAGTGCATTTTTGATAACGTTGGGGACTGAAGGGTCTAAAAATCCGAAAAATTGATAGCCCCATAGGATGCGAAGGGATGGCAATCTGTGTGTATTACAACGAAAACATGAAGTTAAAATTCATCCCTGAAGCAATATTGACACGAAAATAACGTAATAACTGGAGACAGCCCACCCGTTCCTTGACATACCTCACAATAAGCAAAATCTTGTCTGCCAAATTGTCCCATCGTATCCACATAACTATATAGCGAAGGTACTATAAGGCATAAGCATATTATACTGCACAGACTGAATAAACCCGAAACGACAATAATGAATCGGTAGGCATCTTCCTTGGCCTCATTGACCAACTCCAGCTCATCTTCTGAATTGCTGAACCGCCGATGAGCCGGTCGCCCCGTCTCGGCGGCAATTTTCATGCCTTGAATAATTTTCTGATTCTTATAACGCTTGATGCGCTACAATATCTAAATGGAACTATAAGGCATATGCATATAAAATATATATAAACTGGAGAACCGAAGAGGGGAAAGAAGCTGCATTTACTACGGAGTATATGTGTTTGGCAAAAACATTCGGTTTCTGTTAGGAATCGAACCTGCAAGCAGTTTATATAAGCCGAAAGTCTTAGCCACTCGGCCATGAAAGCAAACTCTTATGATTTGATAAAATTTCATTATCATCTTACGTTAAAACATATGGGGCTCAAAAATTTTCCTTGAAGGGTACCCCCATAATTTTGGTGTCATTTTTCTTCTCTCACCAAGCCCTATCGTTTGGTATAGAACGTGACGGAATTGGACTTAAGGTAACGGAGCTAATCTAGCACAAACAGACAGACACACTTAGCTCGTTTAACGTATGAATATATATAAAATTGAGTACAATCAATAATAAAAAGAATGAAAGAATCCATGTTCGTACGAAAACGGAAGACGTCGATTAGCGAAAAGTCGGGAAAAGGAAAAGCTAGAAAAGGTGCTCCCGAAATTGTTCACGGTATCTCTCGCACCGCCAAAATCCTTGTGCACAGTTCTCTCGAGGAGACGGATACCTGACCTAATTCCTGCCATGATGGATTCCGAGAATCAGTCTGAAGACAGAGACCCGGCTCATCTTTTTCTCAAACCGCATCGAAACTGAAAAGATGAAGAGAGTGGCATCCTTAGATTAATTCTCCGATCGGTTCGATTTGCGCCAATTGTTGAAAAAACCGAACCACCCAAAATACCGTTGATAAAGAACTACGAAAAACCTGCGAAACCGATTAAAATTAAAGACAAAGAGAAAAGCCACATCGAAAACAAAAAATGCAACACTTTTTGTATACAGATCAGAAAAACTTTTATATTAAAAAAACTAAAAACTATGTATAGCTTTATGAAAAATGTCGCATATTTAGCGAAGTGGATAAGGAAGCCGCCCGTCCGATCTGGCAAGTTAAGCAACGTCCGACCCCCGTAGATTTGAACAAAAATTTTGATCTATAAAAAAACTTTTCTTACAAGAATGGGGCACAAAATTTTGTTGTAATGGAAAGTTTTTTGTAGATCAAAATTTTTGCCCTAGTGGGATCAAATCTGCGGGGAGGGGGCGAACGTTGCTTAACTTGCCAGATCGGACGGGCGGCTTCCTTATCCACTTCGCCAAATAGCCAAAACCGACATCTTTGTGATGCAATAGCCGAAGCCTTAGCCACTACACCACAGAGACTTCTGATTAAAGCTAAAAAATTTTTCTTTTGTCGGACAAAATTCGTCCATGTTCTAAAAGGAAAAAGTCGAAAAATAATTTTTTATAAATTTTCTTTGTAAGGGCAAAATATTTGGATCATGCTAGGAATTGAACTTGAGAACAATTTCTACGAGCCGACAGTCTTCGCCACTCGGCCATGAGGGCTTCTTAACTTAGATTCTTAAATTTCAACTATAAGACTTACGTAAAACATGATATGGAGCTAAAAAATTTTTCTTGAAGGGTACCTCCATGATCTTGGTGTCATTTTTCTTCTCTCACTGAGCCCTATCGATTGGTATAAGCCGTGACGGAATTGGACTTAAGGTGATGGAAATAGAACAAACAGACAGACACACATAGCATGTTTAATGTAGCAGGATGAAAACATTGTAGCAATTTTTTATAACTCACCAAGACGAATAAAATGACACCAAAATTACCAAATTTGAAAAAAGTTTTGGGTTATTGAAACGAAAACATGAATCAGGGTTTTCGTTTTAATAACTCAAAACAATTTTCAAATTATATAGCGCCGTCTTA
The DNA here is from genome assembly GCA_034699885.1 of Acrobeloides thornei. NCBI lineage: Eukaryota > Metazoa > Nematoda > Chromadorea > Rhabditida > Cephalobidae > Acrobeloides > Acrobeloides thornei. The sequence goes on along the minus strand of JAQGCP010001944.1, from coordinate 7,447 downwards.
TATATATCGACAAGTTATAAAAAATGTTATACAATCAACTCTCGATTTAGTGACAACCCCAGAGAGGGGTCACTAAATCGAGTTTGACTGTATTTATACTTTTGCAGTGAATCCCTGCGTGGTCGTGTTGGCAGGAAAATTCTCGGAAGGGGACACTAAATCGAGATGTCACTAAAAGTAGATTATATTTTTTTTAAATGTTCAAGGATTTTGAATTATTTTCTTCTCAATACACAGATTTTATCTATTCAGGGAAAATACTAGCAGTTACATGTTTCGTTGTAATACACAAAATCTCAAAAATCACCAACTTCATACGCAATTATCTCAAAAACTACAACGATTCAGAACGTGCCGTAAAAACAAAAAAAATGCTTCATTTTTTATGAACTTTTCGAATATCAAAAAAAATGGCAGCTTTCCTCGAAAATTGAAAAATTGAATTCCTCAAAAATTGAAAAATTCGTCAAAATCGAAAAATTAGTCAAAAAATAAAAAATTCGTTAAAAATTGAAAAATGAGCTAAATATTGATAAATTCGCCAAAAATCGAAAAATTAGTCTAAAATCGAAAAATCCGCAAAAAAATGAAAATGTGCTTGAAAATTCGTCAAAATCGAAAAATTCGTCAAAACATAAAAAATTAGTCAAAAATTTAAAAATTCGTCAAAAATTGAAAAATGAGCTAAAAATTGACAAATTCACCAAAAATCGAAAAATTCGTCAAAAATCGAAGAACTAGTAAAAAATTGAAAAATTCGTCAAAAATTGAAAGATTCGCCAAAAATTGAAAATGTGCTAAACCTTGAAAATTCGTCAAAATCGAAAAATTCATCAAAAATCGAAAAATTAGTCAAAAATTAGCCAAAAATCGAAAAACTAGTTTAAAAATTTAAAAATTAGTCAAAATATAAAAAATTAGTCAAAAATTTTAAAAATTCGTCAAAAATCGAAAAACTAGCCAAAAATTTAAAAATTCGTCAAAAATCGAAAAATTAATCAAAAATTGCAAAATGAGATAAAAATTGATAAATTCGCCAAAAATCGAAAAATTAGTCTAAAATCGAAAAATTCGTCAAAAAATCAAAAATTTGTCAAAAATTTAAAAATTCGCCAAAAACCGAAAAAATACTCAAAAATTTTAAAATTCGTCAAAAATTGAAAAATTCATCAAAAATTAAAAATTCGTCAAAAATCGAAAAATTAATCAAAAATTAAAAATTCGTCAAAAATCGAAAAATTAATCAAAAATTGAAAAATGAGCTAAAAATTGACAAATTCTTCAAAAATCGAAAAATTCGTCAAAAATTACAAAAAATGTCTGTTTTTTTCACTCGGACTGGCCCTTTAAAAAGTTTTGGATTCGTAATTACCCTTTCCAATCCGATACTTGTCGCTTTATTCTTTTTTATATATATCTTTTTTTATTATAAAACTTGTAATTTTTCAAAAATAATGAAATTTTAAAAGTGAACATAATCTTTAAACTTTTTGCGTCATTGCCTTTTAGCCTTTTTTATGAAATATCATTCTTTTCGGTTTCCTAACACTATTGATAGTATTAATAGCTTATGATTGAATCATAGCTTTGAATTTCGATAGAGACTATCACATATGGACTATCCTTCATGCTTCTTCATTCGTGTTAAATGTTAGTTAGTGACATCACCAATGGAACATCTCAGGAACAAACTGTTCTCTACTTTGTCACTCTTTTCCGCATTCTCTCCTATCAACTGGAAATGGAATAAACGACACTCAACAAGTTTGACAATGCGGCGTGCGTTAGAATGCAAAAATCATTCGATCTTTTGTCTCAAAATAAACAAAATTATATAACTATTTTTTTTATCAAAAAGTTTGTGAAATAGTTTGTGAAAAATTTGCATTTCGATCATTTTTCAACGTGGCATTTTTTATATATTTTAAACATATTTTGTATGTGTCAAAGGTTTTTTGTAAAGTCCGTTTCCGCCACCAATGGGAAAAAAGTCCGGGGCGATGGCCAGGGGTCCAAGGTGCCGCCCATCCGATCTGGCAAGTTAAGCTACGTTGCGCCCGCAGGTTCGATCCCACTAGGGCAAAATTTTGATTTAAAAAAAAATTTCTTTTACAAACAATTGAGCAAAAATGTTTTGCTTCATTTTTTGTAAAAGAATTTTTTGAAAATCAAAATTGTTGCACTAGCGGGATCGAGCCTGCGTAGCTTAACTTGCCATATCGAACGGGCGGTGTCTTGGACCACTTGACCATCGCCCCAGGCTAGACTTGACTTGACGGTCAAGTCAAGTTATTACCCTTTTTATGGCTAGCTTTATATAAAGTGTCGGCTACGTGGCGAAATGTATAAAGAAACCAACCGTCCGATCTGGCAAGTTAAGCAACATTGAGTCCGCAGGTTCGATTCCCACGAGGATAAAGCTTTTGCTTTTCAAAAAAATTTTTGCGAAAAAGGAGCAAAAATTGTTTGAAAAGCAAAAGTTGGGGGAATCGTGGAATTGAACCTGTAGGCCAAACGTTGCTTAACTTGTCAGATCTGACGGTCGTCATAAGTTCTTTTTCTAATACCCGTATATGTATTTTATAGCTGTTTAATCAATCATCTTTAGTGACAAAAAACATGTATAGAAGTTTACCCTCAACGAACGGCACCTCATCTTCCCCATATGAGATTGAAATTATATTAGAAAAAGCGATTTATAATCCTGGCGACTTGCTGACTGGAGAAGTTCGTTTACACCTGAGTCGGAAACTTTGTTGCGAGCTTATTACTGTACAGTTATGTGGTAGAACACGTGTATTTTTCACCGAAAAAGTGGTATGCTTTCTAAATTTAGTGTATAGGGTTGTCGAGATCTTGAAAATCGAGCACTCTGAAGCACTCGGAGGCGCTTGGAAGTCTTGAAGGCGCTCCGAAAAGCTCGGAAGCACTTAGAAGAGCTTGGAGCCGCTTGAAAGCGCTTGGAGGCTCTCGGAAATTCCAGAATCTGTGTATTAAAACGAAATCCTGTACACTACCTTGAATATTTAATCAACTATTTTTCGGCTTTAGACAAAACCTGGAGCTCTTTCACAAACAAAAGCATATGAACAAGAAAATGTGTTGGTAGACCTAAAAAGTGATATTTGGAAATGCCCAGAGAATGAAAAACCAAAACGAGAAGTCTCGGTATGCTAATTAGGCTTGAGCCTAAATTGTAGTTGAATCTGTTTAGCTAAACGACATAGCTCGCATGGCATCAAGTACAGCTATTCGAATGCCAACTTCAAAATCCGAGAAGCAGCCCGGAATAGAAATCGGCGTTCACAGTCTGCCATTTGCTTTCCAATTGCCAGATAGCGGGTTGTATACATCTTTTGATGCCAGAAATGCTGTGGGTTATATTCGATATTATATTATGGTAAGTTTTAAAAAAACAACTTTCAAAAAAAAATTTGGAAAAAGATGATTTTAATAAAGGCAAAAAAAGTTGTTTCGATAGGGGAATCGAACCCGTGGCCTTTTACAGTCAAAGTCAAGCACATTATCACTGAACTATGAAGGGTAAAATCTTCGTTTTTACAATTTTTTTGAAACCACCTTTTTTCAAAATTTTTTTTGAAGGTTGTCCAGCATAACTTTTTCCCGAGTCGACTGTCATTTACAAACAATTTTTAGGTCCAAGCTTTAAGTAATGGCCTTACAGTTGCGAGGAAGAAATTGTTATTTCCAATTGTTTGCCATCGATTCCTTAGTCTGGATCAACGATCTCTTGAAAGTCCTACATTGACGGGTTCAAGAAAAGTTGGAAAGTATAATTTTTATTGATTTGTCAATTTACTTTTATACTTTTCTAGAGGCGAGGTTTATGTAGAACTGCGCTTGAAAAAGCGAGGATTTGTTCCTGGAGAACCTACATGGGGTGATATAATCATTGATAACAAGTATGGTTTAAAGGACTCACTTAACTGTATTGTTCAATTTCTTAGGTCTGATAAATCCGTGAAATATTCACATTTCCGTATCTGTCAAAAAACTTTGTGCTATTCATCACACCCTGAAGTTCAAACATATGAAAGTTTCTTTGAAACTGCCGGTATATTTTATAGGGAAGAGCATAAAAATTGAAGTTGTAGGTATGGGCTTGCCAATCCATAAAGTTGTTGCTGGCCAGCGATTTGAATACCCGATAACATTTTACGTGCCAGCATTGGTTCCCAATCTAAATGTTCCGGGGTGCATAGAAGTTGAATATGAAGTTCGCTTGGATGTCGGCTTGGTCCGAGGATCAGCCAAAAGTGCATTCATAACTTTAAGTGTATGTTCATTTTTTTCGCTTCTACTTCAATCTACGGAAGCATAAACCATATACCTCTTTTGGAAAACTATAAAAATTTTAGACACCAATCTATATCGGCACACATCCCGCCACCGATCAAGGTCTAATCTCCGCACTAGGATTTAATGGTGCTTTACGAAACCGCTCACAGCTACCAGCAGCTCCGCCATCATACGAAAACGAAAACATTCCTTGCCTCGAAACTGCTTCACTACTCGACTGTAATTTTGAGTTCATGCTAATACGGGAATACTCTTTCAAAATTTCGGTTTATTTGAGTGTTTTGGACACCATACCTAGCATGGGTGGGATTCGACGTAGCCTTGTGCTATTGGACTCGAAGTCAGGAGCACTACTACAGAGCCAAGCTCACGATAAAACGTTTTTAATTTTGCTTATAATTTAACATGAATTTTTTTGAAAACAATTTTTTGTGGAAGTTGTTAAGCATGGTGTCGAAAACACTCAAATAAACCGGAATTTTGAAAGGGTATTTCCGTGTTAACAAACCAAATTCCACTTTTTAGTCCCACCATCATACTCTGCGAGTGTTGGAGGCCTGTCAGCTGTTGAAGGAAACGACTCTCAACCAACAGAATATACTCCCCTCTATTATGAATATAATTTCCAAAAATTCGTCGACAGTGCGCCGGCTCAAAAAGAAAAAGCGTTATAATAACTTTATCTCCTAGTGTTTGTACATACTATTTTAAAGGGGGGGAGTCCAAAGTAGGGTCGAGTAGAAAATTTCAAAAATTTTTTTTCAGAATGACCTTTCTAGGGGTAATTTTGGCTGAAAAGTCCAAAAAACATGGATTTTGAGGTCAAAAAATGCCCAAAACATGGTCAAGAAAATTTTTTTAGATTTTTTGAGTGTTTTTTGGATTTTTCAGCCAAAATTACCCCTAGAAAGGTTATTCTTAAAAAATTTTCTACTCGACCCTACTTTGGACCCCCCCCCAAGTAATACGAACAAAACACATAAATAATAAAGAAAATCTTTTGTGCTCAAAATTGGCAATTTCGATGAGAATGGACACACACAGATGCACATTAACTCTTATCATACAAATTGTATTTTGACGTAAAAAATCAATAACACTCAAGCATCAATACCTATTTTATTAGAATAAGTGATATTTTAGATAAATTGATGGGGAACTTTTAAGCATATCTATTTCTTCTTTTGTAAAAAAAGTTTGTCTTTGTCTTTTTTCTTCATCTCAAACATAACGGTAGCGTCTCAATTTTGCCCTCTTTTTTAAATTAATTTTTCGAATCTCTGAGTTAAACATTTTTTACCAAATTTTTTAGATAGCTTTACTTTTAAAGGACCAGTCGACTCGGAAGAAAACACCATGAAAAAATTATATACCGTAAAAATTCTAATAGAGCCCCACCCTAGAGGGAAAAACATAAGCTACTTTATGTTTTTCCTTATATTGTTCAATTTTTTTGGATTTTTAGTGGATTGAAAAATAGAGCCCCATGGGGTTCTATTAGAATTTTTACGGTATTCGTAAAATTCATGAAAAATGGAGCATTTAATGCTTTTACGACAACCTCTGAATCGTTATCGTTGCTGAGAGAATCGCGTTTGAGTTGGCTATTTTTGAAATCTGTGTATTACAACGAAAACATAAACACAATGAAAATTCGTCCCTGAATCAATAAAAGTTGTGTATTGACGCGAAAATTTAAAAAGAATTTTTTTCAGTTTTCATAAGTAGATGCTAAACGAAAAATTTTTTAAATTTTCGCGTCAATACACAACTTTTATTGGTTCATGGACGAGTTTTCACTGCGTTCATGTTTTCGTTGTAATACACAGATTTTTCAAAAATCGCCAACTTCAAACGCGATTATCTCGGCAACGATAACGATTCAGAGGTTGTCGTGGAAACAAAATATGCTCCATTTTTCATGAACTTTCCGAATATATCATTTTTTCATGGTGTTTTTTTCGAGTGAACTGGTCATTTAAATCTTTTTTTACTTTGACATATGAGTCTCAAAAAGCAAATTTAAACAGTTCTTGATTTAATTGTTTTCCTAATTTTTCCAAAAAGTAATAGTGTCTCACATGAAAAAAACGTGAAAAAAAGTAATAGTGTTTCACGTGAAATTTTGACGAAATGAATTTTTTCGCTCGAGGGGGAGGGGAGGGGACCCGATCGATAAGTCTCCGAAAGTCCCGAAAGAGATCTCCGCCCTATCCGAAGGCGGAGATCGATCTCGCCAGTTAAGCAACGTTGAGCCCGCAACTTCGATTCCCACAAAAGTAAAACTTTTGCTTTTCAAAAAATTTTTGCACCTTTTTTTGCAAAGCAAAAGTTTTACTCACGTGAGAATCGAACCTGCGGGCCAACGTTGCTTAAATTGCCAGATCGGACGGTTGTCATAAGTTCCGTTTACTACCACCCGTATATGGATTTTACAGCTGTTTAATCAATCATATTTAGTGACAAAAAGACATGTATAGAAGTTTACCCTCAACGAACGGCACCTCATCTTCTTCATATGAGATTGAAGTGATATTAGAAAAAGCGATTTATAATCCTGGCGACTTGCTGACTGGAGAAGTTCGTTTAACCTTGTATCGGAAACTTTGTTGCGAGCTTATTACTGTACAGTTATATGGTAGTACGCGTGTATTTTTCACAGAAAAAGTGGTATGCTTTCTAACTTAGTGTATAGGGTTGTCGAGATCTTGAAAGTTGAGCACTCGGGAGCACTCAAAGGCGCTTGGAAGTCTTAGAGGCGCTCCGAAAAGCTCGAAAGCACTTGGAAGAGCTTGGAGCCTCTTGAAAGCGCTTGGAGTTAATCCATAATGTTATATAAAAAAAGTATGCTATACCTTTATGGAAGCACTCGAAGGCTCTCAGAAGAATTCGGAAGTGCTTGGAGGCGCTCGGAAGAGCTCGGGAGCACTCGGAAGCGCTCGGAATTTCCAAAGTCTATGTATTGAAACGAAATCTTGCTCCCTCGAGAATTCAATTTTTAATTGCCAGTTTTAATTGCTATCTTTAATATTTAATCAACTATTTTTCGGCTTTAGACAAAACCTGGAGCTCTTTCACAAACAAAAGCATATGAACAAGAAAATGTGTTGGTAGACCTAAAAAGTGA
>JAQGCP010001943.1:0-11302 GCA_034699885.1 Acrobeloides thornei | reverse complement strand
TATATCAAAATAAATTGAAAAAAGTATAAAAAAAACATAGAAAGATTAAGTGTTGCAGTTTCGTGACGCACCCTGTACCAATGAAGTTTGATGTCAAACTTTATATAAAAACGTATTTTTAAAGTGTCCACAAACTTTTGAATCACCCTGTATTTGCCTGCCTTCCTCTCTTTTTATTAAAAACTAAATTTTAGGTAGTGACTTCATCCGTAATCCTCTTCATACAGAAGAAATTTCTCTTAATATCGATTCAGCGGATGAAACAAAACCTGGAAGAGTGATCGAAAGTGTCTCTTCAGGGGAAGCAAAGATTCATAGTATACCAGAAAAAGTCCGACAAACATCACGCGAAAAGGAAAACATCAACCCAATTGGGCTCGAACACTTGTATGTCCAAGGAAAACTTCCAAAGAACTTTGTCGTTGTCACATCACAAATTGAAATGAATGATACTACACTGGAAGGCTCTAGTTTTACGGAATCAACGACAACAAGATCAATTGGTATAGAGGAAACTAGATCTACAGAGGAACAGACCACTGCGACAACGAAGCAGAAGAATGAAGAAACTACACAATCTAGTCAAACTGTAACAAATAGACCTCAAAAAGTAGATACTCGAACAAGTTCAACTTTGTCCGAAACTACCATCACACCAAACATCGAAGACAAAATGGTCGAAGTTTTAGGGAAAGTTTGGGCTAGTAGCGCCAAAGCCAAGCTCATGACAAAATCTCCAATATCAACAACACCAAAAGTTACCGTAGAGGGGCTAGAAACTCAACAATCGACAACTTCAACATCTCCAGCACCAACAGCCACTGTAGAGGAGCTAAAAACTCAAAAATCGACAAAAACTTCAATATCAACAACACCAACAGCTACAGTAGAGAAGCTAAAAACTCAAAAATCGACAAAAACTCCAGCATCGACAACACCAACAGCCACTTTCGAGGAGCTAAAAACTCAAAAAACTTCCAGCGCTTCAACGGAACCCCCGTCCCTGACAACGAAATCCCTCTCTACCTCTCATCTGAAAAAAGCAACTCAAACAGAGGGACAAACTTGGACAAATCCTATTGATACAACTTCATTATTGAATGACATCATTACGACAAAGAAGTTTGTCGTCGGAAAATCTATGTCGAGCACACAAGAAGCTTCAGAGGGGTTAACAGAGCAAGTAATTACTGAAGCATACAATGTTACTGAGACGACCACGAAGGGACACATGGTCATTACAACGACAGAAATTGATAGTTTCCAAACAGAACAGGGTTCAAACAAATCTATGGAAAGCACTCAAGAAGCTAGAGAAGGAATAACAGAACAAAAAATTACAAGACCATTCAATGTTACAGAGACGACCACGAAGGGGCATATGAACACCAATCCTAGAACAACAACGCGAAGAATGCCAGAAATGAATGAGGACAAGGCTTTCCAAACAGAATCGAGCTCAAAAAGAACAACCCTACCAGATGGTGAGACGAGTGAAACTTCAGAAATTCCTGCTTTTGTCACAGAAACCTTAGAACCAAATAGAAATGTGACAACCCTCAAAAAGAGCACATCCAGAGAAGGCATCTCACCGGAGGTGGTACAAACATCCACATCACCCTCTACTATTCTCAATTTAGCCCCGCCTAATGGGCATTTGTCTCCAATTCTAATCCCTATAGTGGATCCTGTGGTCATCAAGACAACTGATTCAAAAAGTTCTATATATCAACAATCTGGTACAAATTATAAAACAAACAATCCTCTCAAGATAATTCCACTCCACGATGAAACGACCACGCAGGGACCCCTAAGCTTTTCATCAAATCCGCCTAATGTGGTCCTTCCACAATTCACCACATCCGCGACAATTTTGTCCAAAGAACCCAGGATCGATCCCTCATTTGAAACCGTGACATCAAAATCAGAAGAACTTATAACGCCAAAATTCATAGCTTTCAACCCCATGGAATCAGGAGTCCCTCGTGAAGACATCATCTCCAACTATCCCAAGCACGTTGAACAACCAGACGCATCAAAATCTCCACTATCACGAATACAAAGACTAAGGCGCCCAGAAATGTGGTTGACTTCAACAACGATATCCACCACCGAACCATTCGTAATGTTTGAATCAGAAAGTACGACAAAGACCCCAACGACGTTGTCTTGGATAGCGTCAACGGAAAAAGAAAAATCGAAAGAAGATTTAAGACAAGTGAAATCGGAGGAAAATTTGGAAAAAGATATTGAGATTGATACAGATGTTATGGATTCCTTGCAAAGTTCGTTGGTTTCGAAGGAAAATAGTTTAGAAAAGGATGTTCCAATCAAACATGCTATTGATTCAACACTAACACGAGTGGATAGAAAAGATGAAGAGCAAATGTAAGTTGTTATAGTCAGTATCAGCTGACATGAAAAAAAGTTGTGTCACCAAAAAAACTTTTGCTCCATTTTTTTAGAAAAAAACTTTTTTGAAAATCAAAATTTTTGTCCTAGTGAGAATCGAACCTGAGGGCCCAACGTTGCTAAACTTGCGGCGTCCTTATCCACTTTGTTATGGCATAACTTTTTTTACTCCAGCTGATACGAATTATAAACTGAGAATTTTTGATTTGATAGTTTTTGAAAATGATGTTCTCTAAAGATAGAGCTCTAGTTTTGATTTTTCAAAAAGTGAAAATTTTTTATAAATTTTGTTTTATAACTTCAATTTTCCGTTATTTTGATTTTTTAGAACCAAAAACTCGGATATAATCCACGCCGGACCCAAAAATGAGATGCCAAAACTTAGTACTCAAGAACCTATAAATATTTTTGAACTTGTTGTTCCAATGAATCCTAACGATCCCGAATTTATGAGCAAAAACAACATTGCTTTGAGATTGGAACAGGTAATAGATAATCTTTTTTTGGCACTAGGATGGTACGCACCTCACAAATCAAAATTTGACGAATTTTTCACACGAAATTTGAATGCAAAATTTTGTAATGTGTGAAAAATTTGCTAAAATCCGTGAGGTGTGTACCGTCCTAGTGCCCTTTTTTATATAAATTTATATTTTTTAGGCCCGCCGTTTACGAGAAGAAAAGACCCGATTAGATATGCAAGCATCTATTCAACGTGAAGCTGAATTTCGAGCTTACCAGGAACGTAGACGTTTGGTTGAAGAAAAGTTAGCTGAATTAGCCGATACGGAAAGGTGGCAGAGAGAACTTTTACAAAAAGCTCAATTGAGACAAAGAGCTTTTGCTAATGCGAATGATGGTTTTTCAACAACTTCGACTCAAACCACGACCACCACACAAGTATACATGCATACGTGGTGGGGGGACTATTCCCCTCCCTAATTCAACGGAAAATTTTTAAAGAAAAAATTAAGGGCCCAATTCGTATTTTGGTATGAAAAACGTTTAAAAACACGAATTCAATTCGTATTTTTGGTGCAGTCCTCCCTCCCTTGTCCATGTGGTATTTATACATGCTTCTTGTCAATTTTTATATATTTTTAGCTCGTGGATAACAACGATTGGATTCCCATAACCGCGTCTTCTTTGGACTCATCCAGCGTGAATAAAAAGACTCCAAAACACTGTGAACCGGTTCAAAGATTTGTCCAAGTTTTCAAAGTTCGTGACCCAATACAATGGTTGAAAGAAAATTGTGTATTTGTAAAACAATATTTCCCAACAGCAAGCTGTTCTCAAATTCAAGAAGTTTTATCGAGCTGTTTTGTTGTTAAAGATTCATAGTTTTTTCCTTTATGTGTTTTTTTTAGTTCCCGGTGTTTTATGGGTATTCATAAGAATAGGATTAAAAATGTGATTTTTGCTATTTTCGAGACTAAACAGCAAAAACATTTAAGGTAATTTTCTCTTAAAAACATTCCATTAGTTTTGAGTGAGACACGTTTTCATCTAAAATTTTCTAGTTCTCTTTGGCTAAAAACTCCAAAAAAATGGAATTAGCAAAAAAATTCTCATTTATTATCCCTCGGGTTCATACGTGGGCAAAGGGTGGGATTGTCCAATCAACGTTGCAAATGAGCCAAAATTATCTTGCAGTTTCGAAAAAATTCAACCTCGCAAATTTTTTATTGTCCCGACCTCTTGCTCATGTATGCCCCGGTTAAACTTTTCCTCCCATTGATAGTTTTTTAACCATTCCAACTCATTGATCTCGTATTTAATTCTAATTTCTTTTTTCAATACTCAACTTTGATAATATTTTATTGAAACGAAAATTTGTCTATATTCAAATAGGTGTTTGATTATTGAAGCGAAAAATATCAAATTTTCGCTTCAGTAATCAAATACCGGCACTAGTTTAGTTTAACGTTCACCTCTAAATTTTACTTGATTTTGCTAATTTTATTGGATTTTTTACAAGGGGGTTTCAGTTATAGAGACCACGAATGCCTAAAATTAGCTATACCACAAGAATCTCTATATGATTACCCTATGCTGCAAAAAAATTACGCCAAAAAAGCTTTTCTTGACATTTTTTCTATAAAAATACGTTTTGCTTCAACTGTTGTGCACCCTACTTTAAATGTTTTTTGTATTAAAATTTTTATATATATTTTGCATGGTAATTCCAAATACATTCCATTTAATCATATTATTTCAAAATAAATTTGGGCACCTTTTAAAATAATTGCACTTTGTAAAATTAAAATCAACAAAAGGACTTAGAAAACAAAGGGAGTTAATATATAAAAAACGGCGCAAATTGAGGAAAGCTGAAATATTTTTGATCAAACATGAGAAACATCAAACGATCGATACAATAACTTCTTGCATATGATACAGCGGTGTAGACATACCTCAGGAATGTGGTGGTTAAATATTTTTTCCAAAAATAGTCCTTTTAGCTCGTCTCCAGGACTTCAAGGTGGTCATTATATTCAAATTTTAGACTAAAAAATTTTTCCAAAATTGAAAATAATTTTTAAAGAACTAGTTTTTGTACGTCTTTTCCTGGATACACTACTGTAGTTATGCAAATACAAAACAAATTCCAAAATACATTTAGATTTAGCACACAAAAAACAAATGATAATAAACAATTCAAAATAAGACACATTTTATTATTCATAAACAATATAAAGCACTTTATTATGATTCATCATCTTCGTTCTCTTCTTCGTGAACTATGGGATCTTCTGGAACAGTCGTGAGGTTATTCTTAAGTTCATAAAGTTGGCGATCAGTAGGCTTGATAAGGCCGAATTTTTCTGCTGCATCCAATGCTCTTTGGGCTTCTTTTTGAGCTTCTTGACGTTCCTTATTCTTTAATTTGGTTATCGCGACCAGGACACGGAAGACTTCGGTCTGAAAATTCGAGATATAGTTTTTTGACTTTTACTAACCGCCATAATTTCAGCCGCAACTTTTTCATCTGATTCGATCATGTTTGCAATCGCCATCAAACATCTCCTCTGGACTTCTGGATTTTCTGCCATAGCCAGTTCTTGGAACAGCTCAGGCCAACTCTTTATCTCAGCTAGTATTCTTTTACAAGCCTCTGGATCGTTAGTGAGCATAACAAAACCGCCACTAGAGGCCAAAGCTAAGCGTTCATTTTCTTCAGCAGAATAAAGGACCCATAATTTTAGGCGGTCAGTGCCAGGCTGAAAAATTTATTCAAGCAATGCCATCACAAAAATATCCAACCTTGACAATTTCTTTGTAAAATTCTTCACAATATAATAAATTCAATAGGCACTCAGCCGCAGAAGCTCTTAATTCTTCATGATCGGTCATAAACCAGTACTCTTCAATTTTTGGGACAGCTCGTTCTTTTAGGATACGTTTTCGTACTGAGTCTTGGTTTACACTTGCCTGAAAATTTGTTGGATTTAGAACAGAGTTCAATTGCGCACATCGGAAAGTAAGAAGGAAATATGCGAATTTTGAACGTACTTTCTACTTCCCACTTTCCGACGCGCTCAATTGGCCCCAGATGCCTGGTTCATACATATCCAGTGGGGGAGACGATCCGTAAAAATCATCCACCCACCCTCCCGAGCCAGTGTCCTCTCTCTACTGAATATGTATCGTCTGGTTCTTTTTGACCAAAAAATTGCCTGGCTAATTTTTGAGTCAAATTTTTTGAGTTTTTGAGTGTATGGTTATTTTTTGTGGCCTACCAAATTTGTCAATGTCATCAACGCATCATAATTAGACCGTCCTTCCAAATCTGGATGTAGCAATTCCACCATAGGCTTAACCACTTCATACATTCTCTGCCCAGAAAATACAATATTCGGATCTGCTGCACAGCCTAATTTTGCCAGAGCATGAGCTGCTTTGATTTTGCCCTCTCCTTCAGCTTCTTTGTACAACTGAAGACACAACTTGGCACCACCTTCGCTGATTATTTGACCTGAATTCAGCATAACAAAATTTGCATAATATGTAAATTTCACCTCGGAGATCTTCTTCTTCGGCAAAAGACAGCAAAGCACGGGCCAGTTTTTCCATAGCACTTTTACTTTCCGTTTTCGATACGGACATACAAGCGGTTACGGCGCCGTTTTGGATTAGGAAGCGGCGTCGGCGTTTGACAAATGCATCAGCATCTTTTGGATGACCTTCAGGAACGTGGTGCTTGGCGAACTAAAAAAGTTGAATAAGTGCAAAATATGGTTTTTAAGTTATAGTATTTTTAACATATTTTTTTTTATTACAAACCTTGGCCAATTTGACCATCTCCTCATCGACTTTCGGTTTTTCAAACGAATTCGTCAAGTTCACATATATACTCGCCAATGTGTAAACACACAGAGCACCAGCATTTTTGGCCAAGCTGACCAGTGATTGTAGTAAAAGAGGATCGTCCACAATATACTCTTTCACATCAGCATCCAATGATAAGTAAGAAAGTCCTTCACATGCGTAGCTACGAATCGTCGCAGAATATTTGTCGATATCCAAGAGAAATTTTTTACAGGTCGCGGCTAATTTAAGAACGGCTTCTTCTTCCATAGTAGCTCTTGAATAGTCGTCACCACCGGCTGAACCACATTTGCAAAGGCCCTGAAAATTATGCACAATGAGATTTGGACCTTCAAAATCTCAGTTTTATGCGAATTTCGGAGAAAATTAAAAAGATTTTGACGTCAAAAACACAAGCCTACTGAAAAAGTCGATATTCAACTAATTTTTTTAAAACCTATACCATCAACGCGCGAACTTTCACATCATGATTTTCCGAGTGATACAACTGTTTAAGCACAGGTAAGCCAATTTTCAAAATTGCTGTAGCCCGTTCATATTTGGCTATGGCAGCGACAATTAGCTCGGCCGCAAGACTTTGGTGTAACAAGTCGTCGGATGAAGCCATTTGCAACATTATGCCAGTAACTTGGTCATTAGTCACTAGGTTGATGCCAATATCCACAGGGCCTTGTAATAGAGTGATCAGTAAAGCACAAAGTTTCACTTTATATCCGGGTTCGTTGATTTTTTCCATTATGGTGCTGAAAAATTGGGTATAAAACACATTTGTACACAAAATTGAACAAAATGTTCTACAAAAAATCAATTTTTGGAGCAATTTTGAATTCAAAAATCAATTTTTGACTAAAATTAGAACTCGAGATTCAATTCCTGGCATAATTTTGGGTAAAAAAGATTTTTCACTCAATTTTAGCACATAAAACAATTTGTTTCGCACATCTATACAAGAATGAAGTACCCGAAAAACTGATCGACTCGTTCTTTGTAAATAGCTCTTCGGTTATCAAAAACCATATCATCATTCAAGCGAGATAAACAAATAGCCATATGTTGCCGAGTCTCAGCACTAACGGGATAATCATATTGTTCTGGGATTTGAGTAGCGACATGGAGAAGTTTCAGAAGGCCTAAATTTAGATTTTTAAGGTTAAAAAAAATCAAAATGGGTTTAAAAATATAAAAATGGGTAAACAAATCGAAAAATTTGTCAAAAATTGAAAAATTCGAAAGGTGCCTCCATATTAAAATATAGAGGTCTCTTACCCAAGAGACTAGTGATGTGACGAAATCGTGATTTCGACCCTTAAATTTCGGTTTTGAGGTGTCGGATTTTGAAAAATCGAAGCGAAGATTTTTTTAAACTAAGAATCCATTCATCTTTATGATTTTGTTCCTCTATTCCAAAATTTTTTTGATCCTCTATTTCCGTACCCTGCTGTTCCGTTACAGTCCTGATCCTGGATCCACTACCACTGAAAACCAAATTGGTTGAATTTGACGATGTTACTTTTTACACTTTACATTTTACAAATATTGCAATAGGTCCCAGGGTCCCTGACCCATTTCCAGACTCTTCACTACCTCGATCCTCAACGAATTTCCACGACCACCCTCTGGGTATTCCACCATCCATATGCATTAAGTTCTTTATAAACAAATCTATCACAGCCTCTCTGACTTTGGCCGAATATTTCGGGTCGGTTAACATCTCTTCCAATTCCAAAATCAGCCTGATAATGTAGACCTTATTTTGTTCGGCCACATCCGGATCCGGTTTGATATTTTTCGTTCTATCCATAGCTGCCAGAGCATTAAAAACCCGTTGAAGGATAATTGAGGTGGCGTCCAAAATTTGTTGGTCTTCTCTCAGAGTGAGAAGTCGGGTTATCGTAGGCAAAGTAAGAATCTCGATCATTTTCATGGCCTGAAAAATATCATAAGTAGAGAATCAAGAACCGAAAATCGGTACTCTAGATCGATTTTTGATCAGCTCATCAATAATTCGAACAGCGGTAAGAGCCAAATTTTCTGGGACATCTTTGCTTTTTACCATATTCAGCATAATTTCTAGGCCTTTTCCGTCTTGCCAGATTCTCCTAGCACCTTCCTCCGAATCTCTAGCTAACACAAGAATGTTGGTCATGGCCTAAAAAATCGATTTTAGAGACAACATGGGTTATAAAAATGATTTTAAGCAGGGTTTCCAGTTTTGTTGATTTCTCAGAAAAGTGCTAAACAAAAATTCGGTTTTTTCACAACAAATGCATTTTTTGAGAAAAATCCTACAAAACAAAAACAATTTTAGGTCTCCCCCGTTGACCAAAAAAATTTTTGCTCTTAAAATTTAATTTTTGAAGTCCAGATTGCTAATGTTTACTAAAAACAAAACTGGAAGCCCTGATTTTAAGCTACAAAATTGCACTTTTTCTTTCTGCTCCAAATCATTTTGATCAAAAGCCAATTTGAACATTTCCTTCACTTTATTTTCAGTACTAGCAATCTTTTTCAATTTTTCACTATTGGCTTTCATAAGTCTTTCACATAACTCCTTGATCTTGCTAAAAAAATGATTAAATTTAGCATAACCAAAAATTTTCTGCTTACACATCTTTCGACTGCAACCTAAGAGCTTCTTTGGCATCTTGAAAAGCTGGCCCAACTTTATCCAACTGCTCTCTAGCTAGAGAACGTCTATAGAGCGCTTTGGTATCGGCACCATCGATTTCAAGGGCTATAAAAAGGAGGATTAGCCTCATTTTGATTCATTAAAAATCACCTTTTGTGCAGTCAGATTCAGCTCCCTCATAGTCTTCAATCCGTAATCTAACCATAGCACGATTCCGATAAATTATAGCCTTTAGCTTAACATCTTCTGGCTGTAATTGTAAGGCATTTGTGTAGTCATCAAGGGCTTGTTGTAAGTTACCAAGACTAAAGGCAGAATTTCCCGAATCTTTGAGTTGTTCAGCACTTTGTATTTCAGGCATTTTTGGGACTAAAAAAGTTGGCGAGTGAAGATTTTTAAGTACAAGTATTCACGCGGAGGCAAAAATTGTTAAAAAACATATACAGGGGGCGGCAAAAGTTCTGGTCTAGGCGGACAAAGTCATGACATTTCAAAAACGTGTTTTCTCGACAATTCTGGACGAGAAAACACCTTTTCAGTGTTTTTGACAATGTCAGGATTTTTGCCGCCTAGGTCAGGACTTTTTGCCGCCTAGGCCAGGATTTTTGCCGCCCCCTGTATGCAAAGGCGCAAAAATTTTAATATCAGAGGGGAGGGTGCAAAAGCTCGGAGACTTTCGACAAAAGTGCAGAGACTAAGGATGAAAAGTTTCAGTGCGCACTACAAAGTTCTCAATGGAGAAAATTCTGAAAATTTTCACCCCGAGTCTCCGAACTTTTGTCAAAAGTCTCCTAACTTACGCGCCCCCTGATAGAAAATAAGAATGAACGGTTATGATTCAATTTAAATTTCTTTTCAGAAAGTTAAAAATTGCCAAACAAATCATTTTCGAATTTTCGTTTTAGATACAAACATTTATGATTGGTAATCAAATTATAAAATTTGTCAAAGCTTCTAAAAATTTAAAAAACGCGAAAAAATAAACTGATCAAAAAAAGAAAGCGCACTAGGCGTTTTCTCATAATTTAATTTACGGTCAGATTCGTAAGATCAAATTTTACACAAAAAAATTTTGCACTAGACCTCATAAAATTTTTCACAATGGAAAAAAATTGTGAAAAATTTTTCACAATCAGCGGCACAAAGAAGAGGAAAGCTCCTTCAAAACCTGAAAAATTTCTTAAAAATGCACTTTTTAAGAGAAATTTTTGTTGAAAAGTTGTAGTTCAGGCGACATGTGTTAAACGGTTCGAGTGGGCTCCAAGTTGAATTTATTTAGTGAGATTAACGCATGGGAAAGTTTTTAAAAGTCATTTCGAGTCAATCCAAGAGCGCCTAAAAATTCAAAACCTTGTCCGAAGCTCAAATACCCGATTTTACGTTGATTTTTTGAATTTTTTAACCTGAAAACTTTGTCGCCCATGTAAAAATGGCTAAAAATCGAAGTTTCTCGGATTTTTTCGAAACCACGCTAGAAATGTCCTCCGTGTTGAAATACATTGGCCAGAAAGAAAATTTGGCTGAAAAAATTATCTTTGGTGTTTTATACAGGTTAGAAAATTCAAAAAATCAACGTAAAATCGGGTTTTTGAATTTTTAGGCGCCCTCGGATTGACTCGAAATGACTATTAAAAACTGTCCCATGCGTTAATCTCACTAAGTAAATTCAACTTGGAGCTCACGCGAACCGTTTAAAGGGGGGGTCCAGTTTGCGACCACTTCTCGAAAAAAAATTTTTTTTCTAAAAAGGTCATTTTTAGGGGTAAAATCATGCGAGAAATCGATTGCGCGTAGCGCCGAAGCGTGAAAATGCTTCCCTGACCCTGATTCAGGGAGGGGGTCGGTGTATTGAAGCGAAAATCAGACATTTTCGGATTTTTATGAGAAAACCGTCGATTCTTAGGTTTTTCTAGGCGGGGAATCGATTGC
>JAQGCP010001942.1:0-11304 GCA_034699885.1 Acrobeloides thornei | reverse complement strand
TGTGTGGTCCTTTAATAAATAGAACGAACCATTCGGGTCCTTTTGTACAAAAATTGATTGGATAGGAAGGATGACCGCATCCGTCACTCAATAATGAACAACAGGAAGTCATTATTTCCAAGATCGACGGAGCCGAGAAAATCGAAATCAAAAATAAGTCCGACTGTGAGCGAAGTAAATCCGAAACGACATGACAAAAAGAATTCAAATTTTTGCTCCACATTTTTTACGAAATTATCCTGATATTCCTTCTACAGGATGAGCCAAAAAACCGCACTTTTGCGTTTTTTTAGTGAAAAATTTTCAAAAAATTTTTTTTCAAAAATCACCTATATAGGGTATTTTCATGAGCGCAATCAATTTCTCGCATGAAAATACTTCTCATAGGTGATTTTTGAAAAAAATTGAAATTTTTTCGTTCAATTTTGAACGAATTTTAATCAATTTTTGACTGATTTTTTGAAATTTTGACGGATTTTTGTCAATTTTTGACGAATTTTTTTCAATTTTTGACGCCAAAAAACACAAAAGTACGGTTTTTTTGCTCACCCTGTAAAAAAATATCAAATTCTAGTACCTTTTAGCCATCCAACCGGTGATCCTTCATCGTTCAAATGTAACAAACAACAATATCCTGTAGCATGATAACAACTTGAAGGTGGTAGGCAATCTTCATTGCTTTGACATTTGACCAATAGGCCATTCTTTTCTGAAAATTCTTTTTTCCCCTTTTTTGTATTGCAATTTGTAAAGCCTATTTAGTGACATGTTCCGATTTTAGTTAAGAATTTGTTCAAACATTGTTGTGCTGTTGTTCACCGTCAGCTTTTACGTTTGACATTGATTAATACAGGGTGACGCAAAAAAGTGCATGTTGTGCATTTTTTTCAGTTGCGTGCATTCTCGAATCCTGAAAATGCTTTTCCGACCTTGATTCAGGGAAAAATATGACCATTTTCAAAAACTTGTTTTTTCTTAAATTAGAGTCGGGGAGAGCATTTTTTCAGGATTCAGAAATGCGCGCGCGCAATCTATTCATCGCAAAAAAATTCGGCGTCGCGACATCAACTGTGGACGAGCACTATTTCTTTTTCTTCTACTGCTACTTCTTTTCCTTCTTCTTCTATTACTACTTCTTTTTCTTCTTCTACTTCTACTACTACTTCTTTTACTACGACTACTACTACTTCTTCTATTACTACTTCTTTTTCTTCTTCTTCTATTACTACTTCTTTTTCTTCTTCTTCTATTACTACTTCTTTTTCTTCTTCTTCTACTGCTACCTCTTTTCCTTCTTCTACTACTACTTCTTTTACTACTACTACTACTTCTTCTATTACTACTTCTTTTTCTTCTTCTTCTACTACTTCTACTGCTACTTCTTTTCCTTCTTCTACTTCTATTACTACTTCTTTTTCTTCTTCTACTACTACTTTTACCAAATTTTTGATATCTCAAAATCAGCACTTTTCTGAAAACATCAACTGACGTCACGTCACCCCTAGGTCAAAACTATCTCTAGCATCTCAGATTTCGATAAGAAAAACTAGACCTTGAAGAAGTCTGCCTTCAACACCGCATAACCTTTGATGGTCGGTTTCAGAATCGAAAAACGTCACATTTGAATTGAAAATTTTTTCCTCCACCGGCTTCCTCCGCACATGATTTGAACAACAAAATCCTGTCTTTACATTACATTTATATGGAGATATACAGAAAAAATTCTCGCTCGAACATTTTAAATAGGTGCCATTTTCGAACTGAAACGGTTCAGCCACCGAAGGACCTAAAATTGGGAGCTACTAACACAATAGGGGGGAGGCACCCACGTGAAAAAATTTTCAAAATTTTTTTGGAAATTACCTCTTGAGGGGTAAAAACATGCGGGGAATCTGAATTTGACATTTTCGAAACGAAAAAACGCTTCCCTGATTCAAGGAAGACCTGTGTATTGAAGCGAAAAGACGAAAGCACTCTCCAAAAACTACTTAAGCCTAAGCCCAAGCTTAGGCTTAAGTCTAAGCCTCGCAAAAATGCGATTTTTGCGACTTTTCGCTTCAATAGGTCTTCCCTGAATCAGGGAAGCGTTTTTTCGCTTCGAAAATGTCAAATTCAGATTCCCCGTATGTTTTTACCCCTAAAAAGGTCATTTCCAGAAAAAAATTTTGAAAATTTTTTCACGTGAGTGGCCCCCTAGGGTCAGAGAAGCATTTTCAGGGTTCGGGAATGCGCGCAATCGATTTCCCGCATAAAATTACCGGCTCATTTTTAGAAAAATAAATTTCCGGGTCCCAAAAAATAAAAAAGCCACTTTTTCTGGCCCACCCTGTAAATAAAAATTCATAGCAAGTTACATTTTTCAACAAAGTTTGAAATCTCTTGAGTACTCCCTAAGGAAAATAGCCACAATAAAATAAGTAAACAGAACATATTCCAACAATCACATATTGTGCTTTTACGGATCCGGAATTTTGAAGCAGTGAAAATGAATGTGTGACGCAAAATAAGCAAACGAGACTGGGCAAGTGATCAGACTGTGGCGAGAACCGATGACCGCGACTTAAGAAGCAACCGGTTCAATTCAGTTATGAGCAACGAAATGTAGCTTTTGGCCGAAGAAAAAACAGTGGACCGAAGAAATTTTTGACGAATTTTTTTCAATTTTTGATGAATTTTTCATCTTTTAACAAAATTTTTCATTTTTAACGAATTTTTCGATTTACGATGAAATTACATATTAATTTATTAATTACAATAAAAGTGACCATTAAATACAACATAATTAATCGTGGTTTCATCCTTATAGTTCGTTTCAGCCCCAACTATGAAAAAAAGCTGAAACCAAAATTCAAAGTCCGAAGTTAGCATCCCGTCCGATCTGGCAAGTTAAGCAACGTTATACCCGCAGGTTCAATCCCACAAGGGCGAACATTTCGATATACAAAAAAACTTTCCTTACAAAGAATGGAGCAAAAATTTTTTGCCCTAAGGAAAGTCTTTTAGATCCAATTTTTGCCCTAGTAGGAAAAAATTTCGAATCTGCGAGCTCAGTGTTGCTTAACTTGCCAGATCGGACGGGATGCCGACTTCGGATTTTGAATTTTGAGTCCAGCTTTTTTTAGTTGTAGCTGAAACGGACTATAGCATCATTTACATCAAAAGTGACGGAGACTTCTCTTCAGCTATCTCCGGGCATTGGTCAAACCTTCTTGGAAATTGATTCCCATATTTGGAGTACAAATCGTTGATGAACGAAGTGCTAGCGTTTTGCCAAGCCTTGTCTCTAGCATCCATTCCTGCATTAAAATCCTGGGATTGTTCTTCAATTTTGTTATAGCGATTATCACTCAACAATTGCAACGAGATTTTCATGGCTTCTAAACAAATCAAGTTAATCAGTCTTCAGAAGACGTTTAGGTGACGGCTTCTGAAGACTATGTGAGGAATCGATTGCGCGCATTGCCGAATCTTGAAAACGCTACCCTGATCCAGGGAAGAGGCATGTGTACTGAAGCGAAAATAGGCTAATTCGGGGTCAGGAAAGCATTTTCAAGGTTCAGCAATGCGTGCAATCAATTCCTCGCATAGAAAAAAAATATGGTTATTTTGATGAAAATTAAAAGACTTGAAAATTTTTGAAAAAATCATGCAAAAATTGCAAAATTCTCTTTTTTTTGTTGAATCACCCCCTGTAGAACTAACCTTCAACCACAGCTCTAAGATTGGTTGAGATCTTGGACGGATCATTGCCACAGCGTCCTACAGCCTTTATGAGCAATTCTACCCACAAGCGGTCCTCTTCTGGCACATTTTCGAATGAAAACTTTTCTGGCTTCGATTCAGGTTTGTGCCGAATACCATTCGTAATGAATGCCGGTGGAGCATTCGTAATGAATGCCGATGGAACACTAAAAACGAATTTTTGAGTCAAGATTCAAAATTTTTCATATTTTCGCTTCAATACACAATCTTATTTCCTTGAATCAGGGAAGTTTTCGGGTCGAAAAAAAACATGAAAAAATCGCCCAAATTCCGGTTTTTTGAATATACCCTGTACTTTTATTCTACCTTTCAATAGCATTATTATCGGCGATACTCGGAGATGGAACTTGCATGATATGCGCACTGTTATAAGCTGATGCGATGTATTTGATCATGCCCTCCAAGCCAGTAATATAACTACCGGCACGAAAGTGGGCGATGTTCCGCTGGAAAGCGGTCTGCAAAACGTCTCTAGACAAGCGGGCATCACGTCCGGCCACCGTGAAAACCTGCCGATCTAATCGAGAATTGACAATAAGGACCATAGTATCACACATTCCAACATCCTGAAAAAAATTTTTTTGATAAAAATATAAACCAGTAGGCACTCTCATAGGCACTAGGAACGAACGAATTTAATTTCAGAATGTATGGAAATTTTGAGAGAAAAAAGTATAATACAGGGTGACCAGCTAGTTCAAAAGTTAAATACAGTCGCCGCTCGATATAGTGACACCCCTAGGGAGGAGTCGTTAAATCGAATTGGTCGGGGTGTCGTTAAATCGAGATGTCACTATATCGAGAGGCAACGGCACTAGGAGTTTCCTTACGCTTACGGAAATGTCCTTACAGGATTTCCTTACGGAAATTTCCGTAAGGAAATCCTGTAAGGGCATTTCCGTAAGCAAATTCCGTAAGGGCGTAAGGAAACTCCTTGTGCCGCGGCGACTGTATCGTGACAGTTGCGATCTGCCCTAACCTGATTTGAATAGGTCGGAGTATTGACACGAAAACTCTGATATATAAAACTAACTTAGAATGAATGATTTTTTGTGTTTTTTCACTTTTTCTACATATTTTTTGTGTAATTTTGAAAAAATTTCACACAAAAAAATATTAATAAAAAAAATAAAAATTACACAAAAAATATGTAATAACGTGAAAAAAACACAAGAAATCATTCATTTTTAGCTAGTTTTGTATTGTCAGAATTTTCGTGTCAATACTTCGACCTATTTGAAAATTTTTCACCAAAAAAGCAAAAGTACTGTTGTTTTGGCTCTCACACTTCAGTCACGACATTTACCGCGCAGCCTTATTTAATGAAACATACGTGTGTCCTAGTGCCCTCTCGTGCAACCAACCTGATAATTCATATAACGCTGCCTTAAACCGTTTGTAAACCTTTCTATGTCGATAGGATTCAATGGAGAAACGCCGAGCTTATCTACTAGAGCCACGATAATTTTTAAGTTAGCGGAGCCGCTATTATCTTGACATGGAGGTGAAACGTTTTTAATGGACGATGTAATAGTTTGCAACTAAAAATAGGATTTGTCCAGGGGTGCCAAGTCTGCTTATGTTTTCAGAAAATTTTTTTAGATGTTAAAGATCGACAAAATGCTGATTTTTTAGGGTCAATTCTGATTTTTGAGATGCGAAATTTTGTCAAATTTATAAGAAATATAATGAAAAATTAGCATTTTGTGCTCCTAAAATCTGATTTTTGAAGTCAGATTTTCTGATTTTGAACCAAATTTTCTTGGCATCCCTGGGTTTGTCTCCTTGCGCATATAAAAATATATATACTTGTTGTATTTTATCGTTGAGAGATTGCCTATCTTCGGCGATTAAAATCTCATTCGGATCACAAACATTACCAGGTAAAATAATCCGACAACCTATTGGATCTGTACGAGGGTCGGGATAAGAAGAAATAGTAAACTGCGCGGATATCAAACAACAACAAACAGATAAAATAAATATAAATTTTTTTACTAAATACAACATTTCGGAACAGCACATTTAATATAACTAAACGGAAGATTGAGACACGCAATCAATGGATTTTTCGTCGGAAAGAGACGAATCAAGTGGGAGCGGATAAAGAATTCAATCGGCGGATACATATCCATTAAAATATAAGGATAAATGAGGGCAATAAAATGTTAAAGGGCAAGTCCACTTTTGGAGAGTTATAGAGCAATGTGAGAGTAAAAAAATTGAGTGTTTTTTTGCTTTAAGAGGGATCCAAAGTATGGTCGAGTAGAAAAATTTTTTAAGAATGACCTTCCTAGGGGTAATTTTGGCTGAAAAGTCCAAAAAACACTCAAAAAATCCAAAAAAATTTCCTTGATCGTGGGCATTATTTGACCTCAAAACATGGATTTTTCAGCCAAAATTACCCCTAGAAAGGTCATTCTTAAACAATTTTTCTACTCGACCATACTTTGGACCCCCTTTAATCCTTTACGACACTATTTTACTTTAGGACTCACTTTTAGGAATTCCATTAATTTTACTTTTTAAACAAATTTTGATATTTCAATGATGTTTTGAACACTTTTATTCAACTTTTATTTGACCACTTTATTTCAAATTCATTCTCGAAATTGAAAAAAGCCATTTTCGGGGAAAAAATCGTCGGGAATTCCCGATTTGGGAAAAATTTTCCCGTCAACCCTAGCCCCTACCCTCTTTTACTTTATAATTGCATTTAATTTTTTCATCTAACAAACTACATGGTTGACTTTAAAAAACCGTTTTTTGGCGAAAAAAAGTTGAAGAAAAAATGACGATTTCATGGCTAAGTTAGAACTTTCAGAATTTTTTAATGATCGCAATTGAGTTCTCGCATAAAATTATCCCTAATAGATCACTTTTGAAAAAAAATTTTTCGTCAAAAAACGGCAAAATTCCGGTTTTTTCAAGTCCACTCTATATGAATACTCTTCACTTTTAAGGTATCTAAAAAGCGTGCACTGTTTTTTTAAACATGACGGAAGCTGATGTTGAAAATATTAATGGCACTAGTAGCAATGAAACACTAGTTAAGGATGCTCAAGCTATTGATCCAAAGGCAGAAAATCTTGGAGCTGATGATTCCGACACTAAACAAGACGACAACAGCGACATTGCTAAACCTAAAGGCAAGGATGTCGCGATAACGGATGTTAAATGTGATAGCCCAAAGCCTGACAACGAGGATGAAGATGCACAGAAAGATGGCGAGCAAACAAGGGTCAATCAAAGCCAGAAGTCGGATGACAATCAGCGCCGTGGACGTTATGATCGAAATCGCACGGTAATTTTTTCTTTTTTTAACACGGGACTTTAAGGGAGTGCAGATCGAGGCCCGATCTCGGTTGGAAAAATTTTTAAAATAAATTTCTAGGGGTAAAATAGCAAAAAAAATACCCTAAAATTACCTGAATCAGGGTCAGGGAAGCGTTTTCACGCTCTGAAAATGGTTGCAATCGGTTTCTTGCATAAAATTACCCCTAGTTTAAAAAAATTTCGTACGACCGAGATCGGCCTCGATCTGCACTCCCCTTTAAATGAATTTCCAGTCGGGACGCTTTGGTGGCCGATTCCGAATTTCGCCTGAAGAAGAGCAACGTCGTTGGGAAGAACAGCAAAAGAAGAAGGAAGTCCTTCAACAAGGCGTCACGGGAAAAGTTAAATGGTATTCATTCCGGAAGAACTATGGCTTCATTCAACGCGATGATGATCAACAGGACGTCTTTGTCCATCAGGTTAGTTTTTAAATTCATAAGATATGAATAACTAGTAAAATATGAATAACAAGTTTCGAAGAAATTTTTTTGGCTTTGAAGAGAATGCTGACAAAATTTTTAACGAATTTTTCATTTTTAAACGAACTCACTCTTTAACTTTTTTATAGTTGGCGATTGCTAAATCTCGAATTCGCAAGCCTACTCTGCGCACACTCGGCCATAATGAAACTGTGCAATTCGATGTAGTTCAAGGCAAGAAAGGTCTCGAAGCGTCGAATGTGACCGGTCCGAATGGTACCGAAGTGCAAGGATCTCACATTATCTTCGTTTTCAAAGATTCTTTCGACCGATTCGATCGCCCTCGATTGCCATATTACAACGATTTTAATCGTCCAGCTTACTACAACAACTATTTGCGACGTCCTGAGTATCGCAGTCGTGAAGTTGTTCGTCCGCATGGTTTGTTTTCCTTGAATTTGGGGTACTAGTATCGATTAGATATCCCACTAAAAGTAAATTTTTCAAAAAATGTTTTATCTGGAATTAACCCCTCTATGGGTAATTTTATGTGGGGAATCCGAATTTCACATTTTCGAGACCTGAATATCTTTTCTCGGATCAAGAAATGACTATTTATATGACGTATGGCATGTGATTCTTGTCAAAAATGTATATAAATAGCCTTTTCTTGATTCGGGAAAGATGTTTAGGTCTCGGAAATGTGAAATTCGCATTGCTCGCATAAAATTACCCCTAGAAGGGTCAATTCCAGATGATGAAAAAATTTGTTCGAAAAATTTCACGTTCAATAGGATAACCCAATTGATACTAGTTTCGAATTTTATATGAATATATTTTGTTAGATCGTGATGGTGGTCGCTATCAAGGTTCGCGTCGTCCTTTTCAAAACAATCGTGACCGTTCTGGTTATCGTGGTGAGAGGTTTGATCGCCAACCATATCGTCGTCAGCGTGTATATCGAGGTTTGTTGGTTTTTAATAAAAACTGAAAACACTTTCAACAAAAGAAAGTGAAAACAAAAAATGTATATTTATAATTATCAGGGAAGAAAAAGTTTAGGGGGAATTTTGACAAAAGTTTGGGGAATAGGAATTGTTGGTTGACAAAATTTTCGGCTCTACGAAGGTTGCCAACAAAAAAAGCGGAAAGTTGTCAACGCCAACGCCTTAAAAGCATTGCAAATTTTGTGATTTTAGTTGAATTTTTTTCAAAATTTTAATCAAATTTCACAATTTCTAATATTTATTTTCATTTTTCGTATATAAAAATCGCTTTTTTATTAGAAAAACAACCGTTGTCAACCTTCCTAGAGCCAAAAGTTCGGGTAATCATGGTGAAAATTTTCAAGGCACTATATTGAAACATTGAAAAGCGCCCTAAAAATTGTCACCTTGATTTTTGAACTTTCGCTGATCAACAATCCCTATTCCCCGAACTTTCTCCCCATGTGGTAGGAAATTTTAGGCCGTCGTCGCTCTTCTCGCTCACCTGATCCGCCAAAGGAAGAAAAAAATGGTGTGAAAGAAGCGGATGCCTCTGATAATAAGAACGAAGTCAAAGTAAACAAGAACGGATATCGTCGCGGTGGGCGTCGCCAATTTCGTCGTAGCCGATTCTTCAAGAATAATAAGAACCAGGATGAAGGTGTGTATTCATTTTAGCATGCTTGGAAAATCTTAAGGGATTGAATCATCTCCATTTTCTGCTTTTTAACCGTTTTTGCCTCCATCTTGAATTTTGAGCAAAGATTCATTTAGGCACTACTTCGGCTCAATCCGATTCGTCGACTAAGGAAGCTACATCAGCAAAACCAGCAGAACATGACAAAAAGGAGAACCAAGACAACACAGAAGACATTATCAAAGGCGTTGGAGCTATCGAAGTAAAATAGTCGATTGGCAATCGTTTTATTCATGTGTAGTTATGTTGATTTATATTTTTTTTCTATAATTGTTGTTCTTGTGTGATTCGGTTTTAAATATTTTGGACTAAATAATTGTGCGGCATATTTTATTACGCTTTGGAATAAATAATTTGTAATTTTGCGGTAGTTGTGTTTATCATATAAGTTTTATGCTCCCAAGTACTTTATTATTTTGCTCGAATTTATTGTGTTCATCATACATGGACAAGGGGTGGATATATCCACCCCGGGTTCTGAAGAAATGCATAAATTCGTGAAAAAAAGTTACAACTGTAAAAAAGATTCACAAACACTCATTTTCAAACTTAACCTAGCATGACTTTATCTATATTTGAACTCTATTTGCATGCATCGTTTGGAATAGCTCTAATTTATCAGGGAGATCTTTATAATTTTATCCAAAAAATTTAGAAAATTTTTTGTAAAAAACATAAAGGGAGACCCTTATGTTCTAGACCCCTTTGTATTTTAGCCAAAACATCAATCCCCCTTGTCCATGTTTGGTGTTTATTTTGTATGAAAATTTTTATAGAGAAGATAATTTGGGATACTTGCCCATTATTTTAAATCGACTGATTACGATACTTTTCGTTTTGACTCGTATTCATTTTTGTTAGAACTTGAATCTGCATTGGCTAACATTGATTTAACTTTTCTGCATTTGGAACGGATCTATTCTAACATAGATTAGATCCGGAATCTAATCTACGCGTAGATTAGATTCTGAAGTTTAAAGTGAGAATAACCTTTCAGGCTCATCGAATTTTCGAATGTGGTCTTTTACATTTTTATGCATTTTGTTGTAAGCTATAAGTTTGCTGAAACCTCATTAAAAAATTCGATGGCCCCGAAAAGTTATTCTCTCTTGAAACTTCGGAATCTAATCTACGCATAGATTAGATTCAGGCCTAGGACTTTTCATAATTTTCACAACGATTCCTCCACTTTCCCATTGTCAAAATCAAAAAATTTCTCCAGATTCGAATTCCCCATATCGAAAAACCCCTAGATATAAAAAATCAGCCGATTTAGATTTTTTGTTGAAAATTCAAATTTTTTTACCACAAGGGGTAACAAATTCGATTTTTCTTTAAAAAATTTTTCCCAAATTGGCTGATTTTTTGTATCCTGAGGTTTTTTGTTATTGGGATCACGTGAAGGAAAAAAACATGAAGGAATTGTTTAATTTTCACCATGGGAAAGTGGAGAAAATCGATTGCTGTGAAAAGTTCATCGCGATTTTTTATATCGTTGTGATAAGTCCTAGAGCCTTAGATTCGGGTCTAATCTACGTGTAGAGTAGAATCTACGTATAGGTTCCTAGTACCAACTTTTCATCTTGCTTTTTTGAATTTACTTTATTTTTAAATAAACATAAAACTTGTAGGATGTCCCTCACTATGAATAGATGTGAAATCGTAACGTTAAGTGATGATGACGATGAGTTCAATAAAACTTCACGAAATAATTTATCAGAAAATCATGTTGGTGCAACAGTGGCTATTACTAAAGAAACTCCAATTAGCATACAGTCTCTTCTAGCTGGTTCATCAAGCCCCAGATTGAGCGACCAGCATGGCATGTGTACGAATACGCAGGTATTGTTTTTAAACCCGTTGGTTAAACTATTTTTAAGAATCCATCAAATGGTCATACTCCTCTTTCACCAGCTGGCTATCGGAATGCATTATCGAAAATCCATTCGAATGTGGCATCGACTTCGGCGATTCGAAATAGTACACATGTTCAGGTAATTTTAAATTTTATTTTGAAAATCCTTTTCTTTCTAGCCGATTGCAATGAAAACGAATAACCTTTTGATGGATTTGGCTTCAAAGAATGTAAGTTTTTGATTAACTA
>JAQGCP010001941.1:0-11305 GCA_034699885.1 Acrobeloides thornei | reverse complement strand
GGTATGTGAGCTTCGGACAAGGATTTGAATTTTTTGAAACGCGAGTTTTGACTCGAAATGACTTTCAAAAATTTCCCTATGTACTAATCTCACTAAATAAATTCAATTTGAAGCGCGCTCGGAACGTTTAGGGCGACCTTTGAACACTCAAGAAAGCGTCTCTTAAACTGTCATACTACAAACTACAAATCCGCAACTCGGTATTTGCGAAAAAACAGACTTTAATTTGCAGTAAAACGTGCGCAGCTCATCAGCTAATTCCTTCAAATTTTTTACAACTCGAGGATGAATATATAGGACTTTTTCGAAATTTCCACCATCAACTGAGAAGGTTCCCTTGTAAGATAGATCCTTATGATTTTTATCACATTTTCGATAAAAAGATTTTTCAAACATAATGAGGCCAAGGACATAGCTGTAGGGAACGGAGCATCGAGTACCGGTACCCCTCTCATCCTGTCCGAAAGCCAGAAAAAACCTAAGGGTCTCCTTATCTTTTGAAAATTTTGAAAAATGTTTGAAAAAATGTCATTTTTTAACAAAGGTTCCACTAGTTTTTAATCAAAAGTACCCTATTTTTTCCTATATAAAATATCAATTTTTTCCTTTGAGCAAAAAGTGCCCATCCCCCATATCTGGTGCACGGTGGTAAAAAATAGTGCCAAAAGTTGACAAAAGTGAAAAACTTGATGTTTTACGATTAAAATTGATCAATATCGCTTTTTTTACTATGCCGAGTCATTTTCAACTGTTTTTGGGAAAATTTGAGAAATTCGGGAAAAATCGATATTTTCCCATTGGTCCCCCAAAGGAAGGAAAAACTCGAAAATTCAATTTTCTCAGTTTTGTTCTAAAATGATTAGAAATGGTTAGTCATAGTTAAAATTGGTATTTTAAAATGAAATTTGAAATTTTGAAGCGCCAAAAATAGCCAGGAGCTAATGGTTTTTTATGAAAGAATATTTAGCCTCATGAATGTCCAATGGACAGACGAGCGCAACAGTCTTGGAGAAAAATCATTAGAAGCAATAGTATCAATCAAAGCAAATTCTAATATGATTTATGTTGAAGCTTATGAAGAATTCATTCAAGATAGAGATCTTTTAAATAACATCTTGTCGGGAGCAAAATATATATCTCTTAAAGAGGATTAACAATCGGAGCCCGTTCTCCGAAAAAAATTTTTTTTGAAAATTTTTGTAAAAAATACACTCCTAGGGATAATTTTATACGAGAAATCGATTTCGCGCATTCCCGGGTCAAAGAAGCATGAAAACGCTTCCTTGTCCCTGATTCAGGGAAGGGATCGGTGTATTGAAGCGAAAATCAAACATTCTCGGATTTTTATGAGAAAACCATTTAAGTCCCAAACATGGTCAAGGAAGAGCTTTCACGGTTCGTAAGAATAGACCCCTAATAGGGTCGTTTTTGTAAAAATAAATTTTTTTTTCGAGATGCGGCTCAAAGTACACCCCCCTTTAAGAGACGATATCTCGAAAGTTCGACTTTATCGTTAAATGTTTCGAGCGGGCTCCAATTTGAATTTATTTAGTGAGATTAACGCATGGGAAAGTTTTTAAAAGTTATTTTGAGTCCATCCACGTGCCCCAAAAATTCAAAACCTTGTCCGAAGCTCAAGAATCCGATTTTAAGTTGATTTTTGAATTTTCTAACCTGTCTAAAACACCCTAGATAATTTTTTCGGCCAAAATTTCTATCAGGCAGATGTATTTCAATATGGAGAACATTTCTAGCGCGGTTTCGAAAAAATCTGAGAAACTTCGATTTTTAAGCCACTTTACACGGTGGGCAGAATCGAAAAAAAGTTGGAAGGATCGGAAAAATTTTTCTCGGATTTTTTCGAAACCGCGCTAGAAATGTTCTCCATATTGAAATACATCTGCCTGAAGGAATTTTGACCGAAAAAATTATCTAGGGTGTTTTAGACAGGTTAGAAAATTCAAAAAATTAACATAAAATCGAGTTTTTGAGCTTCGAACAAGGTTTTGAATTTTTGGGGCACACGGATTGATTCGAAATAACTTTTAGAAACTTTCCCATGCGTTAATCTCACTAAATAAATTTAAATTGGAGCCCGCTCGAACCGTTTAACACTATGCTCACCTAGGTTCGAATTTTCGAGATATTGTCTCTTAATTTTTTTTCTTTAAAATGCTTAATTTTTATAAAATTCAATGGCATCCCTAATCCTGGTCTTAGATGTTGAGTTTGCGACCATTCTTAATCTTCTCAACAATACCTTTGTGTCAGTTAAAACGATAAATTGATAAGAAGCATTCGATGCCTTTCCCGATAAGAATTATAAAGTGACGAATTTAATCCCTTTACCTTGACTCACATTCCATCCATTGTTAGAAAAAATGTATACGTCATGAATTTGACTGACGTTTTTTTGAGTATAAAAGAAATAGATCGAACTCAATTTTGCATCAGTTGTAGGTCTCGGTAGCACAATGGTAGTGCATTTAGACGGTACCCAGGGGGTTTGTACCCCCTTCACCCGCAGCTTGCGGGCTACGTGCGAAATGGTCTCGTCCGCATAATTTGCGGGCGAAATCATTTTGCTCGTAGCCCGCGGGCTGCCGACGAAATGGTTTCGCCTGCAAATTTTTGCGGGCGAACCGATTTCGCCCGCAGCTCGCGGGCAAAATGGTCGAGCCACAAAAAAGCCATTTATCCCGCAGTCCGAAATCGTAATTTTTTAAAGTATTTTTAGCTTTAAAAAGTATTTTTCAAAAATAAATTTTCGTGCCTATCGGCGCGAATAAACATAAGGGGACCAAAGTGATTTTTGGAAAAATTTTTGAAAAAAATCGAAAAAAATCATCTTGGTCCCCCTTATGTTTTTTCTCAAATTTTGGAAAATTTTTAAAACAAATCATAAGGGAGGACCAAGGTGATTTTTGAAAAATTTTTGAAAAAATTGAAAAAAAATCACCTTGGTCCCCCCCCTTATGTTTTTTTCCGCCCGCAGAAAGTCAAAATTTTCGGGGGTGTTTGTACACGTGTGTCCCCTACAACTTTTGTTTTAGCGTTGAGGGTTGAAATCTATAGTTCCCAAGATCGTCTGTGCATCCCCACTCACAAACATTATACGTTTAATGTAGTAGGATAAGACCTCTCGATTTTTCTAGCCCCGAATATTCTGTACCACTATGATGCTCCTAGTGTTGCTGGTGTGTCTGGTTTCATTGTCGTTTGCTCGAGGTGCATGTCCCTCCGGCACAATCAACTATACAGATTCTTGCTATAAGTTTGTCAAAACCCCTGCTACTTGGTTCCATGCAGAGTTCGATTGTGCTCGAAATGGTGGGCATTTAGCGTCTATCCAAGATTCATTCAACAATGGTTGGCTTGTAAACCAATCAGCAATACAATTCCAAAGTCCAGGAAGTTTTTGGATCGGAGGATCATCAATTCCATATTCGTATAATTCAACATATAATAGTACGGGTTATGGAAATTGGAGTTGGTCTGATGGTAGCTCATGGAGCTATAAAAATTGGGATACGGCTAGAGGTAAAAAATTTTTATTAGAAAGAAGAATCGAAAATTTTTTTTCATATAACATTTTATACTTTTTTTGTAACATTTTCGATGGTATTTTTCTTGTAACATTTTTTCGTTGTAACATCGGGTACTTTTTTTTGTAGCACTAGCATCTTATGCCTAGGCTCTTAGGCTTAAGCTCTTAGGCTTAAAAAATTTTACAAAAAAAGAACCCAATGTTACAACGAAAAAAATGTTACAACAAAAATACCATCGAAGGAGAATCAAGTTTTGGTTGTAGGAGACCGTGAAAATTTTTTTTAAATAAACTCTAAAGATTTCTCCTTAGCCAGGGTGTATAGATTTCACCGTTTGGAATTCAATTTTCATCACCAACGACCCCTTTTTCATCATCAAACTCCTTTCAGGGTTATTTGTTTTTGCCCCAATCGATCACTGATTCCTTTTTGGAATTGAAGTTTTCCTCTTATAGCTTCTTTCACTGAAAGAGAAAAAAAGTCCGGGAAGCATAGCATAATGGCTAAAGCTCTCGCTTTGCACTCCGATGGCGAGGGTTCGATCCCCGAGGTCTAAATCAGAAAGATCATACCGCTGAAGCAGACTAGTTCAAGATTTTTTGTAGTTTGTATGATGAAATCTTGAATTATGATATTTCTGATTTCGACCTTCGGGATCGAACCCTCGATATCGGAGAACAAAACGAGAGCTTTAGCCATTATGCTATGCTCCCCGGACTTTTTTCTCTTTCGGTGAAACAAGCTATAGATTTTTCCGCTAAATACTGTAGGGCAAAATCTTTTGGACACAAGGGGGAACCGAACACTTGCTAGTACTGGTGATGCCGAACTCCTTAGCAGCGCAGTGCAGCGGACCACTACACCATGTCGGTCACTGAATGACTCGTAATGAATTTCGACCTTGTAAAAGTGCCGTAACAAGGGTGAAAAGTTGCACTCGCTGATAAAATTTTGCACAATGAAGCTTTAAAACGATTTTTCATTTGTTTGTTGATTTTTTTCTTAGGCTACCCCATAAACAATAGAACTTTTGATTCAACTGCTGTAAACACTCCAAGCGGTAAATGGTATAACCAAAATTATCTTTCCAGCTATCCTTATATTTGTGAAATTCCGCTAATTCCCTCGCAAAATTGCCCAAAAAATTGGATATATTTTGCTTTCACGGATTTATGTTATCTAGTAAGAAAATTAGTTTATATAGAAATTCGTATAAAGAAAAGTGAAAAACTTTCGGACCAGGTCGGGGTTCGATCATGGGATATTGAAACACAACAAGTTAAAGTCCGTTTCCGCCACCAATGGGAACAAAAGTTCGGGGCGGTGGCTAAGTGGTCTAAGGCGCCGTCCGTCCGATCTGGCCAGTTAAGCAACGTTGGGCCCGCAGGTTCGATCCCACTAGGGCAAAATTTTGATTCTCAAAAAAATTTCTTTAATAAACAATGAAGCACAAAATTTTTGCTCCATTTTTTGTAAAAGAATTTTTTTGAAAATCAAAATTTGACCCTAGCGGGATCGAATCTGCGGGCCCAACGTTGCTTAACTTGCCAGATCGGAGGGCCAGCGCCTTGGACCACTTGACCATCGCCTTGGACTTTTTCCTATTGGCGGCAGAAACGGACTTTATTCATTAATCTATGCAAACACTCTCATTTGATTGGCAATGTGCTTGAGGATTTATTAGAATTTCGCATGATATAAAAAGCTAAATATCCCATATATTTATTTCAAAAAAAATTTTGAGCAAAATTTATTTTTTCTTATTTCATTACCATTATTTTCTTTTCTCTTACAGCAATTGATCTCGATTAAATTAGAGCAAAATTCATTATTCATAAAGTTTAAAGAATTGATAAAAATTTCTTTAGGATACCCAAAAAATACACTCGATTATAATTCTATTGAAGTTCATATCCCTAGTGGAAAATGGTACAATACGCCCAGTTCAGGCAATCTTCCATACATTTGCGAAATTCCAATGAACTCTGAACCACTTTGCAAACCAAATTGGGTGTATTTTGCAATGACTGATAGCTGTTATTTGGTATGAAAAAGGCCGTTATTTGAAAACTTCGAAAATTTTGCGACCTCCTCCCCGAGTTCACAACCCAAAAAGGTCGCAAAAATTAAGAGGTAAAGAGGGGGTAAAAGAAAACGAAGAAAGATCGCCAAGATTTTTGCGAGGTGGTAAAGGGCAAAAATCTTGGCGACCTTGGAGCAAACTAGAATCTTTTTGCGTAGGGTTCAATTTCTGGATCCCTGACAAGGTATAAAATAAATACTAATTACAGGTTATAAATAATAATGATACTTGGATAAATCAATATTATAATTGCTCGGGCTTTGGAGCTGATCTAGTTTCTATTCATTCTCATGGTGAAAATATATTTGTTGGAGGTATTAAAATAGATTTGTTTATCAAACTCTTGTCCTTCTGTCTAACTTCCGTTCCGTATTCAAAATAGCATATTTCCGGCATTTCATGGGCAATTTGATGCGGTATTTTAAAAGTGATTCATGGAGGGTCATGCAAATTTCGCACAGTTCATGCTGGATGTATATCATCACGAAAGCATGCAGGAAATTTGCGTAACCGTCCATAAATCACTTTTTAAAACCCACATCGAAATCGGCAACGAAATGGCAGAGATATAATATTTTGAATACGGGATGAGGGGTCGATAGGTGGACAATGGTTACCCCCCTCCCCCACATGAGATGCGCCCCTCCCATGAGGATGTAAAAAATTAATATTCACAAATTTTTTCACTTGAAATAACTATTTTATAAAATTTACCTTTTTAAAGCGTTTTTAATCAATTTTTCGTTAAAAAAAAATTCGATTTTTCATTTGAAAAAATTATTTTTTGTAAAAAATACCCCTTTAAGCGGTGTTTACAATCGCGACGAAAAGTGTAACTTTCCCGAATTCTTGATACTTTTTCGAAAAAGTGTGACGAAAAGTCACTCTTTTCGCGCTAGTTACAGTTGCACTTGTTCCCAATGGTTCCAAAAAGTGTCAAAAGAGTGATTCGAAAAAAGTTGTTTAACAATGTTGAAAACATGCTGGAAATCGAAGTACAGCGAATATAAAAAAAGTAATACGAAAAGTGTGACGAAAAAGTGTTATGAATTCGCAACAGTCGCAGTCGTATTTTTCGTCACACTTTTGAGGATATTGTTGTAAATATGACAAAGTGTAACTGTGACAAAAAGTGTTACTTTTTCGTTTCAGTCGCAGTAACACTTTTCGTCGCCATTGTAAACGCTGCTTTAGTTGACCCTTCTCCCCACGCCACTGAGCATTTCGGCACATCACAACAGATAACATTTTTTAAGAGCTCGCGTTGGATACAATAAACCCAGTTAATCAAAATTCTTTGTATTACTTCTGGTTTGGCTGGAATCATGGTTTGGTTGGAAAAGGTAACACTTGGGAATGGAGTGATGGTACTCCATATGATTATGGGTTTTTCCCAAGCATTTCCGGAAGTACAGGCTATATGTATGGAAGGTTAGTTTTATAAATTAAAGTGCAGTTCATGTGTAAGCAACAGATAATCCAATTTTTAAAGAAAAATATTTAATATCAGTTAGTGACAGAAAAAATAAGGTACTTATGCACTATCAGCAATTTTTCCTGGTCCACCAAGGCTTAGGTTTAGACCTAAGCCTAGACTAAGCCTAAGGCTAGGCCTAAGCCTAGGCTTAAGTCTATGTCTAAGCCTAGGCCTTGGTAGAGATTTTATGTCACCAGCTGGCATCTGCTCAAAATCTTTAGCTATGGAAATTTAATATTCTATGCGAAGAACTATTTCATGTAAGACACATCAGAGAAGAAAACGTTTTAATTATCGGCGGATGTATAAGTGTATTTGCAGCATTCGTTTCATTTTTGGCATTCAAAGATACGGTGGAGGCATGGAGAAAACTGCTTTTCTGCGCATTCTTTAATATGATTTTGGCTGTTGCTACTTCAGGTTAGTAATTACTAACTCTTTTATTGGGTTTTTCCAAAAGTTCTCGACATTCTCACGTGATTCCTCGAGTTATGTTCCGGAACTTTTTTGTCTAAACTTGTTTAAAAATGACCCTATAGGCGTAATTTTATGAGGGAAATCGATTGCGCGCATTTTCACAGCTTAAAAACGCTTTTTTGACCTTGATTTAGGTAAAAAATCTAAAAATTTGGAGTTTTCGCTTCAATAAAGCAACTTTTTTACCTGAATCAAGGTCAAAGAAGCGTTTTCATGCTCCGAAAATGCTCACAATCGATTCCCCGCATAAAATTACCTCTATAAGGAACACTCGTAAAAAAATTTTAGAAAAAAATATTCCGGAATCTAACTTGAAATCCACATGAAAATTCCGGGAACTTTTGGAGCAACCCAATATACAAAAGAAATTTAGAAACGATCGTGAACGTTTCCAATACCTTCTCCATAGTAATTTGCGTTGCACATATTACATTTAGTGCCGCTGCTACTGAATCAATGTTCGAGATGTTGCCTACGCTGTTTACAAATAATGAATTACGTGTGGGATGGCCATTTTGTATTTTCTCATATGTAAGCATGCTTTTTTGGGGTTGTGTCTCGAACTGTTCCGTTTGACTACATATCAACTGGCAAAGATTTTGGCAAAAATTTCAAATCCATAACTTAGTGGTCTAAGACGCTCGGTACCAACTGAAAGCACCCGAACGAGCTGAAAATTTTGCATATGGGTTTTTCTAGTTGACTCATCTGGCAAAGATTTCATTCTTTGCCAGTTGATATTTTCCCGTTCCGTTTTTGTCATATCTTTCACTAACCCCTGGTGTATTCCATTCGGTTGTTCGATCATAGAACAACTTGAAAACGCATGAAATCTGATCGGAACATACAAAAAGATGATTTTTGATGAGATGCACAAAGATTGAACAGTATTCCTTTCTGTTTGGTTACAAACTCATTTTTAGTATGTGTTTAACGAAGTTGTTAGATTAACCGTACAATGGTTTCATGTATTTAATGGTTTTTGGTTGTCATTTTTACTTGCTGCGTTTTCCCAATTCTTGTTGATCGTATCGTTGTATGTTTTACATGAATTTGAGTGTCTTGAATGGATATTAGTGGAGCATAGTAATCATCAGAATGTCTCTCAAGTATGCCTCTCAAAAATCTATGTTTTGTGGGAATGATCCGAATCTATGGAGATGGGAAAGTGATGCCTGATCGAATAACGAATCGACACTTGAGGCTCAATTTCTGAGATCTTGACATTTAGATCCGACTTTTTGAAGCTTTTTCGAGGCTTTTGGCCCCCGCCTTAAACTGTTAAAGCCCCATAGGCAAGACCCCTGGTCCCATGTGGCCTGGGACTTTAAACGGGCTGGGGGCTGAGGCCGACAGGCCCTTGGGGCCCGGCCATTTTTGGTCCCTGAGCTTAACTATAGATGACCAGCATTTGGGCCGACATCTGAAACCGCGATATTTGAGGTCCGGCTTTTGAAGCACATCATTTTACATTTGATGCATTTGTAAAATAATAGTGTTTCAAATATCGAACCTCAGATGTCGGATCTCGAATGTCGTAACCAAAATGACGGACCTCTATTGTCAGCCCCCAATCTCCAAAAACCGAGTGTCGGGCCTCAAATGTCGACTCGTCGTCGTATACTTATTCTAAACAAGAAAATGTAATTTTTAGGAAAATCAAGCAAACGATGTTGAACCTCAAGCCGAAAGAAGAAATAGTTCGACAGATTCAACAAATGTGACACGTTGTTAACATAAATAAATGTCTATTAAAATATTAAGACACAATTGACAAGATGAGCAATAAAACCTCAACTTAGAGGGTGTTCGATAACCGGACGTCGAAATTTTAATTTAAACAAATCACAAAAAACTTGTAAATGCAAAACCCCTTTAAATTGAGAATTTTTTGAAATTAGGCAAAAGTTTTCAGACTCGAACCCGGACCAGACTACCGTCCAAGTGCACTACCACTGTGCTACCGAGACCTCCAACTGATGCCCGTTAATTTCTGGTGACATTTTGTACATTATTGAATATAATAGGAAATGAAAAAATCTATCGACTACGCGCAAAAATAAATTTCAAATCATCTGGAAGTAGATCCAATCTTGGTATAGCTTGAGGCTCTGTATGTGATTCATTAGAGACTTTATTATCTTCTTCTGTACTTTTTATTGGACCATTAGTGGTATTCGTAATTTTGAGTGGGACCATTCGTCGATAGAAAATCACCCATAAAGATACGGTAAACAAAATCACACCACCTTCCATCATCCAAGCAATTCTAGGACCATATCTCGTGTAGAGGAAACTAAAAATTTGCAATTACGTTCCCGTACGTTGCTCTCGTTGTACCAATGGAAAATGTCGCCCATACTTAGGCTAACAGAGGTTACCAGCCTCCGACACTCCGGCAAAATCTTTGTGACTTCATCTGGGATCGAACCAAGGACCTTTGACACTGTTGCCAGCATCTCTAGCTACTCGTCCACCGCTACCTGGTGGTGCTCAATCCACTTTTGTCGTTAAAACGCAATTCTTACCTGATAAGAATCGGCCCTAACATTCTAGCAACACTTCCCGACATTTGCAGCAATCCCTGTTGTGTTCCCTGTCTTCTAGGGCCGATAATTCTTGAAAAAAGAGTAGACATAGTTATGTTGACTGAAGGGAAACCGCAGCCGATTGTGACCACATAAGTTATATAATATACCCAAACGTTAACTTGGGTAAGGCTAGTACACCAGTTGTAAAGATCTGTGTTACATCCAACTTCCTTGTCATGAAGCGAGCTATAGGCTAAAAAAGTTCATTTAATAAAAGAGATTTTGCTAAGCTCTGTTTTATGGGCGCGCATGGCCTAGTGGTTAGCATGCTTGATTCTGTTTTTGAAGGCGCGGGTTCAATTCCGCTCGAAGTCAATCCTTTTTGCATCGCCTAAAATTGATGAAATTTTTGCCTAAGGGTATTTTTACGAGAAACACGATGGTGATGTTATCTTTTCATGAAAAATATTGTAAAAAATAAAAAATTGAATTTTGTTACAATTTAACTTAAAAATTCAATTTTTTATTTTTTTACAATATTTTTCATAAAAAATAACAGCACCATCGTATTTCTCGTATACCAATACCCCTAGGCAAAAATTTTCATCAATTTTAGGAAATGTAAAAAGAATTGGCTTCAGGCGGAATTGAACCCGCGTCTTCAAAGCCAAAGTCTAGCATGCTAACCACTAAGCCATGCTTTTTGGAACGATGTGAATATAGAAATTCTTATGCCAAAAATTTACCAGAAACTCCATCTCGTAAAGCAACGTGCGGCCAAAACGGCCACGAAAAGGTTATTACGTGGAATGACAAGAACACAAACAAGGCTAATATACAGCCGATTCGGAAATGGTGCATACTAAAAATTTTTTACAATCATTTTTTTAAAACTTTTATCTTACTATCGTTCAGCTCTTGACATAATATAGATGACATAAGTCAAAAATGTTAAGCCTCCGAGAACGCCTTGAGCTATAGATGTATTTGTTACGGCTGTTGTTTGTTTCCAATCATACCTTAAAGGACCAGTCTCCAGTGGGAAAAAGTTGCCATGATATTCGGAAAGTTCATGAAAAATGGAGCATTCTTTGTTTTTACGGCATGTTCTAAATCGTTGTAGTTTTCGAGAAAATTGCGTTTGAAATTTTGAATTTGTGTACATATTTTCGTTGTAATACACAAACTT